>JAODFY010248588.1:0-15783 GCA_027580055.1 Paracaudina chilensis | reverse complement strand
GGATTATATATACCAAGTATGGTAGCAATCCACCATTTTGTTCTTGAGTTATCGTGGTAACAAGCTCAGGTGTCAAACACATACACACATACATACACGCCGACTAGACTGCATAGGTTCCGATGATGCCTTTGGCATTGGAACCAAAAAGTAACACAGTTAAGTTTAGTTTGGTCATGGTTTTTGCATATTAGGCTATATAGAATCAAGATCCTGTAGTAGTGGTAGAGCCCAACTTTTCTTTAAAAAATAAACAATCAGTCTTTTTGATTTATATATGGTCCAGCAAGATTATAAAAATTATTTTGTAAAATCCTTTTTAGTTGGAGATTCCAAATATAATGAACCACACCACGGTTGTTCGTGCGCACATATCAACTAATTTGTAATTACAACAATCAGAACAAATTTAATAAAACCCTAGCAGAAAACCACAGTTGGTGTACAAACTCAAAACTGATTTAAAATGATAACAATAACCAAATTACAAATTGAAAACCCAACAGATGAGCCCAGTTGGCTGATGTGGAATTTCTCATTAATCAATGATAATTGGTAATGATAACATATAATAAAAAAACCACAGGTTTTTCTGGTCAAACTGTTTAGTACCCTTTAATATGATAAAGAGAAAAAGGAAAGCAAAATCTCATGGCCAATGGTACCAGAGTTGGATTAACATGAACACAACCAGGAATCAGACAGTCTGCACTGCTTATCTTGAAGGGGATATATATCTCTTGGCATTTGGCATGTCATGTTGCTCACCCCCGTTGACAGGCTCTAGTGGTGTACATACAAAAGGCCAGATATCACATCACCCCATACACCTTTGTCAACACCTCCACAGCTAGGCAGCCAGTTATGCGGGATGTACAAGGCTGGAAGTCATATCCTAGTAGGGGGCTGTTAGTGACGATAACAGGCCAAGGGAGTCTGAAATAATTGCAACGTTGGGGTGCCTGTTGAAAGGCAGGCAACCAAAAGGGCAGAAACAGCTGCTGGCAGTGAGCCTAAACATTCAAAACAGTTTCAGACAGTTGAGCCTACTAGCAGTTTTTCATATTATTTCTCTTGAAAAAAAAACCATGGGAAATAATACATTATCATCTTCGCAATATTTTTTTTAAACATTTTGTAATATTTTTTTCAACATAGTGTAACTGGTTCTTTGAAGTAAACAACTTCTTGCCCCAAAATGTAGGTCACATACTGTAACTGCCTGTGAAATTTGTGATTGGTTGAAGTTACATAACAGCATATGAGGTGACCAGTCTAGCAGATTTCTAGCAAATATGTTTGTGTCAACACCATATGGCTAACCAAAATCGCCTTTTGGAAAAATGGTTCCTGATGAATTACATTGTTCTTGCATTACATGGGGGGAGGGGGGGGGGACACTGTAGTACCTATGAATGCAGAACTTACCCAAGCATCTATATATATTTATCAAAGGAACTTTTAAAAGTTAGCGACAGTGATCAATGCGTCAATACGAAACGTGAATAAGCATTGTTCTATTCGTTCATCGGCTTTGACAACCTACCAAATTCAAACATGGATTACATGCACGATTTAAAATCTCTGGATAGGGCGAAAGGATTTAAATGTTCAATGTTGTCTGCTTTTTCAGAAACTGAAGACACACACGAGTGATAAACTAGTGACTCCTTACTCAGAGCAACGATAATCTGTGATATATGCAGAACATAGGACCCTTACTCAGAGCAACAATAATCTGTGATATATGCAGAACATAGGACCCTTACTCAGAGCAACGATAATCTGTGATATATGCAGAACATGGCTTTTGTGATTGATGATCTGATCAAGGGTGAAGTCCTCGCATTCTAGACTCAACAAACCTAGAACAAAAAAAAAACCTTCCGATGAGTTGGGACTTCTCTTTCCAAGGTGTGAGGGAATAAAAAGATAATCTATCACTGGGATTACGATCAAGACTTCTGCGACTTCTGTGTATTTAGTCTGACAGGTGGCACGTCGCTCCACCCAATGAGTCTCTCTAAGAATTTAAGTGCGTATTGTTAAGAAAAAAATTGCATTAGAACTGTAAACTGGGGGTCATTTTTCTTTGTCAGACTCGTATGTTTGCAAGAGGGTAGGTCACACTCATAAGTGTGCATAATATTTCTATTGGGTTTTCCAAAATATACCTTCAAAATATATGTAAAATTAAAATAATGTGCTAAAGGCATTTAGGCATATTAATTTGAAGCAAAGAGGTGTCTTTCCTGGTTCAAACAGAGGGAAGGGGTGTTCATATATTTGGAAGAAAACTTCAATAGCAATGGTACAAAAATCTATGTAAAACTTCACATCACTAAAAACTTTGTTACATCACTCTGCATTGTAACAGGGTTCCTGCACTTTGGGCACCAATAAAATCAATCACTTTTCCATGTATCAACACTTTTCCAAATCATATCACAAATTTTATTATCTTTTTTTTTTTTACAGAAGTACAAAAATGGGAGGATAGATTAACTGATTAAGTTTGATAACAAATGCATCAATTAATTATGTTGCAGCTTGCAGGAATTTCAAATTGATGTTAGTGTGCACTTTTGTGAAATTTCATGACTTTTCCAGGCCCGGAAAACTGGTCGTGTCCACACTGGAGAATGGGTGCGAGACCAGCATTGAACAGAGGACAATGCACAGTTGCAAATCTCGATCCTCCTCATGGGGTCTGATCCATCCCGAAAGGGAGATCAAGATTGTGGGGTCTGACCGCGAGTACTCGAGCTTCCACACTCGCTCTAGATGCCCCTTGTGGGGTCGGATCCCCCTTGCATTCCCCAGTCTGAACAAGGCTTTAATAGTGTTAAAAGTAGGAATCTTGGATTATAATTCAAACTGATAGTCCTACTGAAAACAAATCACCAGGAAATCATAGTCTACAGTAAAACTTGGAACCAAGCCAGGTTGAATGAGGTTAGAACAAGGAGACAAATCTAGGAGATTATGATAGGTAACCAAGTCTAGCATTAATTCTGAAAGGATGAGTGGCATGACTACAAATAAAAGAAGTAACAACATAAATCCACCTGATATTGTTTCTATTCTCCCTTTTACAAAAAAATAATAAGAATACAGGTGACCATTCTGCTGAAATCTAGCATATTCTGTTAACATGTCTATAACATGGTTGAGCATGAAAGTAATTAAATCAGTGAGGCGGTTAAGGTAAACTGGGCTAAAAAATGTTGTTTTTTTTTTGTTTTTTTTTGGGGGGGGGGGGCTTTTTGTTAAATGCCTCAGTATTACTTGGAGGAGACACTAGGGAATAAATGTATAGTTGTTTTGTAATACATGTCTCTTCTATTGTGTGCAGATATAAATGAATGGTAATTATATGGATACGGGGAAATTTTCCCCCATTTTTGGGAGGAAGTTTGGTAGGCGTTTTTACCTGCATCTCAGGTAAAAAATATGCCCACATAATTATTTATATGTTATTATTCATTTAAGATGGAGGGATACTGCATCACAACTGATTAACTAGTATATTTAACAAGCTCAATCATTTGAAACATTTATGTGCAAGGAAGTGGAACGTTAGCATACATAATAGCACACAGAATATTTGGTTTAAAATAAGGTTTAATATTGAATAATAAATATGTTATAATATTAAATAAAAAATATTTAATAATATATTCAATCATGATTTTACCCGAAGCATTATAATCCAATGTAATGTAAGAAATGAAGGGGCGGCATCCAGTGCTCCAAGACTAACACATCTGACAGTCTTATATCGAGAACATTCCAAACCCTGATTTTCTGACAAAATGTTCAATATGCAACAAAAAGGGGGCTGGTAAAGTGAAGGTAATGTGAAATAAAACAACGTTACTGCACAGCTATCATGCTACAATGCCAGTCGAGCCAGGAATGAGGGGGGGGAGGGGATACAGGAGCCATTGTCATAATACAACATGAAACTGGGGTCCGTTGGAACATTGGCCATGAAACAACATTTACAACAATAACAATGAGGCACATATTCTACTAATCACATGGAGCTTCTAAGAGAATATCACAATAATACAATATTTATAACTCTCCTTCTAGAGATACTGTGTTTATAAGCTATTTTGAGCGATTTAGCATAAGCCCCACCCACTCATGAATATTAATTAGATGAAATGTGAATGTAATGCGACAATTAATGACTTGCATAGGTTCCGATGCTGCCTTCGGCATCGGAACCAAAAAATGCTATGAAACGTTTCAAGTAATAAATTCAAACAAATCACCTCTATTTATTTGACAAATAAGTCATTTACACCCTAGAATTGTTACAGGATCATTCATGGTTTAACACATACATACAAGTATGTAAGAATGTACTTCCTTCCCCCTTAATGATCTCAATAACTGATAACGATAGATTTCACTAGCCCAGTTACCCTTTTCCTGCACTTTTTTTTTCCTTTACTGACCTTATGATATACCCATAGATATTATCCAACCCTAAAATTGACTGAAACTGACAGTCCAACAGCCTTTTAGAAACACTAAACCTAAAGGCTATCATTATGGACACACAAGTTAAATTTATCGCATATACAAAACCTGAATTGATTTTATACATAATACATATAGACAGACTTCTAGCCCTGCTTATAAACTGTGAAGCGAGGTCTGCGAGCTGTGACCGTATCTCTGGTTGATTTAGATTCCTCCATCCTTCATACATTCATGCAAATCAAGTGCTCCGCGACAACGTACATTGTAATGCGTTATAAATCATAGAATGAGGAATATCAATCAATGAATCAGGCATAGACGGAAACAAAGCCACACAAGAAATGTAACAGATTAAGGTTGGCATGATCACCATGTTTTTTTTCACAAGGTTAAATTTAAGCACTCTCCTGCTTAAGTTTATATTTATTTGCACAATTGATTGATTTGACAAAAATTATGAAATATTGCCAGTGGGGATGTGTTTAAAGCTTGCCTAACTAAATTTGACTGGGAACTTATAAAGTCAAACCAATAGAGTTTAGGTCATAAACTAATTAGTAGTTAGCAATAATTTAATTTAACTGAATTAACAATATTAACAAGCATGTCTTCTCTAATTGTTAGAAAATTAATGATAGAAAATGAATGTATTTAATTAAATATAGATTTCAAGTACAATCAGTCCACCTAATTTACAAAAGCTTACCACAAAGTTTGCACAGAAATCTCTTAATTAAAGCAGTCAAGTTGTATAGGTTGTATTTTTGGATATTTAAACATCATTAGCCCAAAACTTCTGACCCCCCCCCCCCATTCCACAGTTTTTTCACACAATTGTCGATATTAAAATGGTGTCGAGAATTAACACTGGGAGGTCAATTTTTAGACAATTTGTCAATTTGAGGGAAAAAAGATATATCAACATCATCTCAACCAAAAATTCAGTAGTAATTTTATAACAATCTTTCTTCCATATTTTTAGCTTCGGGGTGTTTTGCGGGGTAATTCACACACACACACACAACTCAAGTTCAAGGCCACCTTAACTGTTTGATACAACTCAACCCCTTTGGAATTTTCAGGCAAAATTCTTTGAATGACTAATTCTCCAGAGTTTTGAGGGGTTGTTAGCCAGGCAGTTGGCAGGATAGGAACAAATTGTTTGCAATGTGTTTTTATATACACAAAAAGGCAACTATTTTCCCACAGCCAATATGGGACCACTGATAAACAAAGACACAAGTTTAACTTAACCTAAAACATGGATTTCAAACAGTTCCACTAAAATTTTATTTATTTCATTTTCATTCTTCCAATGAAATGAAAATATGGTTAACGATAACATAAAAACATTACAACTGGCAAAAAAAGCCACAGATCCTCCACAAGGTAACGAAACTGGGGTTGTCTCATTTGTGTTCTTGGTTCTTGATGGACCACAACTTCTGGTAATTGGTGGTGGGAAACAATTAGTTTTCCATGCAAAAAAGGAAATGTGTTCACTCTCTTTTCAAATGTTTTGCATGATCAGATCAGATCTGTCTCCCCCCCCCCCCAAATTTTTCTCAAACCTCTGATTTTTTGCTACTTATCATGCAAGGGAGATAGACAGGGATAGAAAGCGGACAGGAAGTGAGGGAGCTACAGTATACAAGGCACACCCTGGTGTCATAAGATCACAGGTATTAGTTTATGTATTTATTTGCAAATATTCAACTCTGTTTGCATGTAAATTCAAATCTAATTGGCATATATATTGAAATCAAATGCAATATATCCATTTAATGACAGATTTGAAACCATTATTTTGGGTGTATTTTTAAAAAATTGAAATATACAGTATATTAAGAGAGGGAGGAGGACATTTGTTATGACACCAGGTAAGAGAATTGCAAGGTACAGGTATTATTCTACAGGTAAATTGTGTGACATGAAACACTTCACTTACAAAGATTCCAGATGATCTAAATTTCTCAAGCTGTTCTCTCCAAGGTAAGAGATTCTGTTGGTTTGCAACTCTCTGCAGAAAAAAAGGAAGAAATGTGGAGATCTATATACAGATGCAACACCCCCGGTCCCCTACTGAACAAATCTGCTAATATGTCAAGAACGGGTTATCAATTGTGTTTGATGGTCGCACAATATTTACCTACCATGTTGTTGTTCCTTTTAATGAATGGTTGGAAACAAAGAGCTTTGTTTCAGTAAAATCTTCACAGAGAGGTGGCAGGAAGTAACATGCCATGACGTAGAAATGCCCATAAATTTACAGAAATTGCTATGTACATTGTTTATATCAGGGCATTGTTGCACAGTAACAATGATGATTAGTACCGCTTATCAACTCTCTTGACTATTTTGTCTCTTGTCTCCTTCATATTGTCTGGGCAATTTACCACTTTCTATACTGTATGTGTACAATCATCATTTTGAACTTTCAATTCAGTCCTCTTTACTAAACTATTTAATAGTGTTGCATTCTTCCAATATTTTCATTTGGATTTTGGAACAAAATATTATCATGAGCACAAATGGCCATTTTCCAAATGAATAAAAGATACGGTGACTCAATTCCCTTGGAAGAATTAGAAGTGTGTGTTATGGTAGTTGTGGTCACCAGAGGACTCTGGCCCAGTGGAAATCAGCATTCTGTATTGATCGGACACGGAGCAAACGCTATCCGGAGATGGGTGCAAACCCATGGCTTTCAGCTTTGAGCAGCCGATCAATATCATCCGACACTACAAAACTGCCAAAGGTGACTAGGAATCAGGGGATGGGGGTGGGACAAATTATTCTCTAAGAATGAGTATGAATATAGAGAGGATAAAAAATGTCTTGTCTCATAACGGAATGCGGGAAAGAACAAAATCCTGGCTTGACTGCAAGGGAAGAATTGGGGCCAAAGTGTGATTCTGGATTTATAATCATTTATGCCTAGAACCACCATAGTAGAATTCTTTGGGTTATTTACTTTGTGGAACTTTTGCTTCCATCAGGGGAGGGCTTCAACATTTAACAGTGGTAAAAAAAAAATTGAATTTTCCTGTTCAGCAAACTGCATTTTTGAATGTCAATTGCCTGGAGGTTTTCTGAGTAAGTAGAGAGAACATGAAGCACTTAATGGAAACATTTGGCCACTGTGGTGGTTTAAGAAGGTCAGTAACTAGTGCCAATGATTTTCCGTGATCACAGAAATTACCGCAGAATTTCAATTTTATCACAGAAAATCATGGAAATTCGAAAATCACTCTGAATGCTATAAAATCTGCAATTGCTACTGCAAAATCCATAAAAAAAAGATAGATAATCATTAAAAACAGCAACAGTAGTGTTGGCCTAAATTTACAACCAGTGCAGAAAATAAGCGAAATGGAATTTGTACCATAGTTCACAGCCTAGGCATATATACCACTAACGTTAGTGCCAGCCTAAGCCTTACAGTAATAATGTTTATGGTCGATATACCTAATTTCGTGAACAATGATATTAGGTTTTCTCACTTCTTTGTTTCAATGTCCAATGTATTATTAAGTGCATGGATCGATGTGTCACCATCATACGTAAATAATGCCTGATCATGAAATTGAAATAAATACTCATGTGAAAGCATGTGAAAGTGAATGACACACCATGTCAACATGATGTAGTAGAATCTGAATGCACATGCGTATGTACCTGTTTATTAGCATTACAGTCCAAATTTTATTAGGTGCGCATATATTGTTAGTGGTGATTTTTCCCGCCGTTTCCGATACCTGGTGTAGTTACTGAAAGTTTAGTGCAGTAGTTTAGTGCAGTAGTTTAGTTTTTATACAGTTAGTCATTGTACAGTCTAAATGGGATAAAAATCATGGCTGAGAAAAAGAGAAAGAGGCCATTGACTAATGTAGCCGCGAGTGATAGGGTCTGGCAGCTTCCACAAGATCTTTATGCCGACAATGACATTTTATTTTGCAAAGTGTGTCCATAGCATAGATTTTGATCACCTAAAGAGTAAGAAGCATTTAATGCGCCGTCATGCAGCCGTATCAAGGAAGCAGTCTCAACAGTCCGAGTCATCTGGAACTGGAAATGTGCGGCGAACCACACTGAACACCGCATTTGTTGGCTCAAAATCTAAAACATTGAGGGAGGAGTTTATTTTAGACTACACCAAGATGTGTACCATGGCTGATATCGCACAAAACAGAATGCCTTTCATAAAAAAAAAAACACTGCACTCATGGTGGTGCCCTTCCTCAGGCTCCTACTATGAGACAACTATATGTTCCTGGGTTAAACATTTTGATGCAGTTAAGGAGATCGTTAAAGATGCACCAGTATCTGTAATAGCAGATGAAACTACAGATATTCGTGACAAGAGCATTATGAATGTTGTCGTTGGGGTCAGGGGAAGGTATTACCTCCTGGATGTAGTTACCCTGGTGGCCTGTAATCACGCAACCTTTTCAGAGGCTGTCATCAAGGCAGTGACAGGGGCTGGCATATCATTCAATAATGTCATCGCAATTGAATAAGATTCGGCTGCTTCGACTGGCCAAGTTATCAAGCTATGTTGACCACCACCCGGCTCCTCAATATTACCATGCCGCCGGGATCTTCCATCCACATCAGCTGCCGATACTTCCAGGAACATAGCTGACTTTAGCGATATTCCCCAGTTGAGAGACCCATCCCTAGCTCTAATGGAAGAATGGCAGATGTACACAAATTTTGGGGTTCAATCAAGTGTCGATTCCCTATCCTGGCGAAAATTGCAGCAGACTGCTTATGGATGCCAGTTGCAATTGTCGATGTGGAGAGATCGTTCTCACTTTATAAAGATATATTGAATGATCGTCGGGAATCACTTTCTGAAGAGCACACTAAGCAACTTCTGATGTTGTACTACAATGGAGAAGCAGTTCTAAGCAGTCAGTCAGTCATCAGATCAATGACATTGTACATACATTGTACATACTGAGACAAGTTTTTTTTGCCTAATTTTGGCAGAAACCGTTACCTGTTCAGTTCTATAAAACCATCTGTTTAATCCAGCATTAATTTTACATGTGTCGCTGGTCACACCAATGGGCAGTATTTAACTGTGCGAGCAAAGTATTACGAACCCTAAAATACTTACGGTTATTTCATTTGTTACTATTACTATCATCAATCGATGATTCTCAAAAATTCTCATAGCCATTGTAATTTGTTATGTAAATCTACTAGTTTTTTCATGCAGTTTGATCACATCGTTGGATTTACCCATTGCTTTTTTTAGTACATTGGTTTTGAGGAAAACGTTTCATAATCGTCAACAGTAAAGCCAGCTAGCGTGCTTTTGCAGTTCACTATAAAACATAACATTAGGCTGACTACTGGATCAGTGGATTATTATTGGATTATGTGTGTGGAAATTTTCACTATTTGTGTAAACAGGATCGTGGATGAAGGCGGTCATGAAGCGAAATCGTAAGTTATTGATTTTTCTTAATTTTAATTGCGTATATAAGCCTGAGTTAGGTGGTAGTTTAGTTTTCTTTAACACCAAGCCCATCGGGTTGGCCAGTAAATATTGTTTTTTTTCTCCTAACACACAAGTCAACGCAAGGTGTTATGTAATTATTGTGCAATATTGTTGAAAACAGAAAATCACAGAATCGGAAATTGGCAACACAGAATTTCACTGAATTTTGAATTGGCAACACAGAATTTCACTGAATTTTGAATTATCAACACAGAATTTGAATATTTTTGGCACGGAAAATCATTGGCACTTAGTAACTCTCACACCTATTAAGTTATGATAGACTGGCCAATTCATTTGTTGAGTATGAGGGGACTGACCATAACATTTCCATGATTGGAATAGTGAAATATCACTCTTTTATCCTAATGTTTTACCCACAGTACAGACTTATCATTTTACAGTAGGCTCCTGAACCTTGCAATATCCCATAATCCCACAGTGATCAGATACACAGCCTCCTGATCCCATCACAACACTCTATTTGGCTTTGTGTTTAGACCAATAGCAATCGTGCTGTGATGACCTGAACCATACAAAACCATTCAATGGGGCAACTTGTGGGATTTTGGAGGATTCGGAAGGGCTAGGTATTAAATGTGGGAATAAATGTCTGTTAATTTTAAATATCAGAGAACTTGTGGGATTGATTCTTTCTGTTTAACCACAAAACTTACTGGTTTACAAGCAAAAATTTACCTGTGCCAGTGTAATGCCACCACATACCAGTCTCAAAATGGCAGGCTAAAATACACACCGTAACTCCTGCATACCACCCATTATATGCTTCTCAACAAGAGGCATATCACTAACTTGCTTGTGACGTAAGGTTAGTCAAGCAAAGTAAATAAAGGGAATATAATGTTATCAATTACATGTCATCTTTAAAGTTGATCTTTAATTTGAATGGAATTGCCCTCCATATATAGACTATTGGTGTACAGAGTCTACCCTCATTGAAAGTCCTTTCAGCTTAACACACAGAGGAAATTCTTTCACTTTTGATAACTCAAATAATTAAAGGCACAAATTATTCAATTTTTGAAAACGACAGTTTTCTTCAGCCAAGAGGTAAACAGGCATTCTTTCCAGGGTACAAGGTTCTCAAATTACTGAATTAATTGCCTCCTCAAGTCCGCCAACTCGAAATATTCCCTGGCTTAAACTCTCCCTAATACTCAATTAAACAACTAGCAACCAGACAATGTGGCTTTTTATAAACTGAGGAGGTGCTCTTAATTGCATAATTACCAGCTTATAAGCAATAACAAAGATTAGACTTGGCTCAGCTAATCTAGTACAAATATTGACATACATGGAAATGTGTTTACCGCCCACCGATCCCAATCTGTAGACCGGCTTAAGTATTTTTAGTTTGATAATTGATGCTGATGGTTATCGATGATCTAATACTCTTGATTAAAGTGATTAAGTCTCTGCATTTTAAAAATAGCAAACAACCACCTATTTGCTGTATTAAATAGGACCATTGCCACATGACACACATTGGGCATATCTAGTACATCCCATACAAGGGTGGGTTAGCCTAGTTATAATATTGGGCCCTAGTTTCGGACAGAATGGTGACATGAGGCCCAGGCCTACAGTTACTGACTGGCCATAACAGACCCTGACAAAGTCTGACCTTTTCTGCAATCCCCTCTCCTGTTTGATTCAGCCATGGTAACATGTGGGCTTAGCTGCCTTTAAAAGCATTGGGGCATTTATCCTCTTTCCATATGAAACCCAACAGGTAATCTTAGCTTTATGAAAGAGCTCAGAGGACAAATATATGCAAGCAGCATCCAAATATCTTGTTCCGATCTCAAAATTTCAATGTTATTGTCAGTGATATTGAGGCATTTTTTTTTTACAAAAGTGCACCTATTATGAACATATCATGGTTAGTTTGTGTCTCCTTTAAAAGTAAAAAAATAATCTGGTACAGATGTCTGTAGTTGTCAAAAGGCTATATGTAATAATTACTAGTCTGATTTCCTGTTGCAGGTAAGCCTCTCTGGATAGTGGACATGCAAGAGAATAAATATGTTTAACTTATTTGAGATATTGGTTCCTAAAGTTTAGATTCATAATAAACTCAGGCCAATTCAGGATAGAATAACATCCTTATGAACACAAATGGTGACATCACTGCAAAGTCAACATCAGAAGTGCATGTGGTGTTTTATTCAAGGGTGGTAATTCACAAAGGGCAAGGAGTAGATTGTTCTTTTCATTGTGGGTGGGGGTGGGATGGGGGGAGATGGCATTTGTGTTTGTCAATTTGTGGAGTGCAGGGTTATTATGAACAGGCATATAAACAGTGATTCCTTTCCACAAAACATTTTGATTGTGGGTGGGGTGTGTTGCTGAGGGATTTGATTTCTAGAGGCTGCTAGTGTTGAGCAGACTATCGGTTTACAATCACAGTTATCGACTGAAATTGCGTCTCCGACCGGTGTGCGTTATCGGCCGGTGTGTGCATTATCGGCACAAATCAGCGCTTCTGCCAGTAAAGGCTAACCCATGTTCAAAAAAATTATATTTGATTCATTGTATGTTATTGCTATGTTGTAATAAAACAAAAAGCAGCATAACAACCAAAATACCAAGTGCTGACAGTCAAACCAATGAAAGGATGTATGGTGGTTACATCACACAGATGGTCTTATTGTAACTAGTGGAAAATGTGCCAGAATTCAAGTACAATGGACAAGTTTCAAATGACACAGTTTATTCCTGGTACTGTAATCATATGTGTATGGTACATGCATACAGTGGTACTGTACAGTTTAATATTACTTGGGCAGCAATACTTTTCCCCACAGCTGGTATGCTCATCAGCTTACATTGTATCATCGTATAGTAATGTATGTGTACACTAATTGTGCTGACCTGAGTGACCTCTTTATCCACAGCTGTAATAGTTGTAAATAAATCTACAATCGGTTGTAACAGAACTTGACTATAATCCTACAATGAAAACCTCTTCTTTCCGGAGGTCAGACGTAAGTTCCCTTTCCTGAATTCCCAGCATTTATTGACGAACAGATTCTGTATATGTGCGGTAAGGGCTGTAACTTCCCCATCAGCAGCATAATAAATTATACAAGGTTAATTTTCAATATCAACCTATAGGTCTGATCTCAAGTGTTTAATATTAATTTTTATGTGTCTGTTTTGCACTGATTAGGCTAGAAATCTGTGTGACTGTTCAGCTTATTAGCCTTATTTGCTGTAATGTTTTGGGCTTCCACTAATCCTAAATTACATTGGGAGGTCTGGGAAATTCACTTTGGGGACAGAATTGTATATTTCAGAAGTCTGATCATGCAAGGTCTTTGGGGTGAGGCATTAATGTTTCAAGTTGTCAGACTCTGGACTAGACTAAATGGTCAGATATATTTAACGTTGACTTTTCTAAGGAGACCTTTTTGTCCATTTAGATGCAAGTTTAAAAAAAACTTAACCAATCAATAATTTTTCCTTCATCCCAGGCTTAGTCTTGGTGCTATTGAACATTAATGAACATATACATAGCCTTAAATGAGGCCTAACCATAAAACTGCACCAGGTTTTGCAAAGTTTTGCAAAAGTCTACAAAATGAAGTCTGGGTGATGTATTTACAAGAGAAACCATGAATAGATTCCCATGGCTTTTTGACAATTATAGGTAATTAAGGAGGGAAGTGGAAAACTTCACAAATAGAGGAGATAAGTAAGGAGAAATAGCCATAAACTTTTTTTTTCAGGGCAACAAAATGACCACCAAAACTTGACAGCCTGTGTCCTGTGGTACTGTATAATTTATTTATTAAATCCATTCAGTCTTGAGAAACTAGTACCACCACATTCTGCTTGTAACCCATCTGATTACAAAATGATGCAATATATCAATCATGCATAATTGTAAATTTGTCAGTTTTGTTTGATGACAAATAGCATAGAAGCTATAAACCTATGCACTGCATGCACAATATCCTCACTGAGATTGTTTGTTTTAACTGCCTGATATTGTTCTAACCAATTTGGATGCAGTATATTTTGATTTTGTGGCAGATTTGAGTACAAAAGAAACTGTCAGCAATTTTATACAGCCAAAATTATTGTTTCTGTTCATATGATGTTATGTGTACACCAGTAGGCCTTCGAAATGTTCTTTTGTGAAAGTTTAGAGCATCTATTTTGGGACTGTATAGAGTTAATTCAGGTTTTATTTTATATATTTTTGAACAGTTTTTCTTCTCCAAACAAGATCTCTTTTTTGGCTATTCATCATCTGTATAATTTCCTAACTACATATCAGTATCCACATGAATATTTAAACTTGTAAAAAAATAAAGTGTGAAACCATGATTTTTAGAAATGTGATATGGTATTGGTGTTGAACAGCAAAAGAAAATTTGTACCAAAACCAAAAAGAAGATTTTAGGTTTGATGCAAGCAAGTCTTTGCCTTGTGTCAGAACCTGTTTTATCAAATTTTCAGTCTTTAAATTAACATTGGTTTTTTGTAATATATCAACTTTGTATGTAGGCCATATCATATAAACTTAGATGTGTTATAATGACATTTTATAAACAGATGTTAAGAGCATTTATCATTAAGAATGTTCTTGACTGTTTTCCATCTGCGAAAAAATGTACTGAAATGGTGAAAAGGAATTGAAAATAATAGATCATGGCAAAAAAGTGGATTGTAAATTTGTTAATCAACAATATTCCATCCATTATTTTAAAATAATAATAGGCATATTTGGAACAAGTATTAATTGGTAATTGAGAATTATTTCATCTGACATCAATATTTCAAAATAAATTAATTTATCCAATCATCCAATGTTTAGGTTAAAACTAAAAGTACCATTTAGTTTAGGTGATAGTGTAAAATGTATATAAAACAAACGACGGGTGTGGTAAGAATAACTTTCCACTTTATTTATTGACTGGAACGGATTTCAACGTAACATGATAATAACAAACAGAAGAAACATATACTATGCAAAAAAACAAAAGATGTTAACTGCTGGACAAGCAACTTAAGACTACTTCACAAAAAACATTCTAACCTAGGAAAACATTATCAATAGAACGGAATGCTTCACCTCATTACTAACATAATAACGTTTTTACATAATAAACAAATGAATATAATATTCATATGTATATACATTAAATAAATAGCCCAGTCCAAAGCAATTACCATTAAATAGATTTGCCCACTTTACAATAGTAAAATAATGATCAGGATGGACAAGTCTTTGTAAAACATCCAAGCCCAAGGGACTCAAGTAGTGGTCAAATGATTCGGATAATATTGATTACCAATTAAAAAAATTTATAATCGGCCCGAATCCGATTCCGATTTTTTTTCTTCGCGAATTACGTGCACAAATTTTACAAAATCCGTGATTTTCCGCGGTCCATGAAAACAATGATTTCCAGGCCATTCCGCCGTAAAAAAAAATGTAAATACCAGTTCCGCGAATATAATTTTCTGCTACATGAATGTGAACATAAAGGAAAGAATAACAGGTTGAATTTGCTGTTATTATCGTCTTAAATTTTAAAACACAAAATCGCCTATAACTCCAAAACGGAAGGAGATATAATGCACTTTTTTTGGCAGTTAAACTAGGGAATTTCAAAATATAATTCCGATACGGCCTTTCCAGCTGCGCAACGTACTAAACGATCGGACATCGTTTCCCAAAGTTATGTACCAGTTCCACGAAATTTAAAATTACGTGACTTGGCTTACTGTAAGCTGCTCTC
>JAODFY010248370.1:0-15802 GCA_027580055.1 Paracaudina chilensis | reverse complement strand
ACGATTCAACAATATCATCTCGGACATCGTTGGACCACTTCCTCCATCCAATGGCTATACCTAGTTACTTACCATTGTAAATCGCTTTACTAGAAGCCATTCCTATTACCTGTATTACTGCAGAAGCTGTAGCCAAAGCATTTATTCAACGCTGGGACGCTATCTTCGGAGTACTCTCTGTTATTGCTACAGACAGAGGCACACCGTTTTAGTCTGCTTTCTTTCGGAAACTTATCCGATTACTCGGGGCTAATCGCATTTGTGCCACAACATATCATCCTGCACCCAACGGGCTCGTGGAACGTTTTCACCATCAGCTTAAGTCATTCCTTAAAGCTCAACCTGGTCCCATCAAATGGACTGAAGCCCTTCCATTAGCACTATTGGGAATTCGTTCAGCACTTTAAACACATTAACTGTTCTGCTGCAGAAATGTTTTTGCCTCAGTCATCGCCTTACCATGCGAGTTAGTAACTGCTAGCGAACCTACCACGGTATCTAATCAGAGCAGGTACGTTGAACGCATGAAACAGTATATGACGCATATCCTACCAGCATTGACTAGACCATCGTTTCATCCTTAAGGATCTTTCAAGCTGTACCCACTGTCTTGGTGCGCCTCGATGCAGTTCGCAAACCTTAAGTGGCTCCTTATAAAGGACCCTACAGAGTGAATTATTTTTCACCCTCGGGTATAATGGCAAGGAGAAAGTTATTGCGTTGACCGGCTCAAGGTCGCCTACTTAGATAGTCCACATGGTGAGGAGAAAACCTCGGCTGTTCTCCCGCTAACTCAGGCCCGCGTGGGCAAACGAATGAGCAGCCAGTAAAGCAACCAACCAAGATAACTCTCTCAGTTAGGCATGTTCATTGGCCTAGTAGATACCTGCAGGAAGTTTTTGTGTTTTTGTTATGTCAGTCCTCTTTTGTTTATTTTCGATTGCTGTTATTACTTTCGGCAATCTAGGGGTGAGCTAGATGTAGTTACGCGATTTACGCGCATTTCATCCCTTCTCGATAATGGACCGGACTTTTAATTGGCTCATAGTTTGTTTACAGTTAGCTTTATTCAGATGTACATATAAATGCGCTTCACATTCATTACCCCATTCAATGTGTATAACTCGTCTGACCCACACATCGGTCCAAGGCAGCAGAAGAACAATCTGGATAAAGTGTCTTGCTCAAGGACACCACACGGCATTCTGAGCAGGACTCGAACACGAAACCTCTGGATTACGAGACCCAAGCACAAGCCACTTGATCTCCGTGGATGGCTATATTATCCATTTTATTACCGTTTTGTTCTATTGGAGTCTCGCGATAACTTAATAATATTAGCGCTACGCCACTCTCACTGTATGCAGCTAATATAAGCCCAACCAACGCATGTGGGACCGCCTTCTTGGCAACCGGTTGGACTAGAATTACAGACCAACGGGGAAATTAAAGAAAAGAATTCATGAGGGAAAGTTGGTAAAAAATTACTCTTCAGATTAATATCCATGGATCCTCGACCAAAATGGTTTTTCTAATGAAATAAAAATAAATATTGTAGGTCTAACGCTAATGTAATCGGTGACTGTCCACTATATTATCCTGGTAAATGATATAGTGTGAGCCTAGACTCCTGTTTTATTACAGCCTAATAAATATTGGTATAATTGCCACAATGTGTGTATTGTTGCCAAATTTGCCAGAGACTTTAGAGAGGTTAGTTTGTAGTTCGTCTGTTCGACTACGTTGTTTGTTTAAGGGAACAGTGCAAGACTTGGTATGTTTCAATTGTTTGAAACTAGCCAAGTGCATGTGGTTAGGCTAGATGGTTAATGTGTAGTAGCTACAGCTAAGAACTTTGTTTGTATACTACACATAAAACTCTTAGCATGCTGTATGTTAGGTTGTCACATGATTGTTATGAAATGGTTTATGTGATCCATGTCGGTTTCGGGATATGTTTAGCACAGTGTGACTGCAGGTCGAAAATACTTAAAGGGATTAAGGTGACACATATTTTGCATGTTGGGTAGTAAAAATATTGATGTATATTTTGAAATGCCTTTCAGATTAAAAGGGTTGAGCATCACAGGTTTATAGTTAGATTATATTGTAGAATTTAGGTATATTCACATGACTAGGCAAGGAAGATAAAGCCTAGCTAATATTCATTTGTCTTGAGTCAAAGTATTGTCTAATGTGTATTTTACATGCAATTGATTTTCTTACAGCGAATGATTTCAGTTTCAGTTCTGTGCAGTCTACGGGTTTACCCTGAATATGTGGTCAATGCTTTAAATGGGTCATGAATGAAGCTGTGCCTATGTACTTACACATCCTTGGCCAATGAAAGAACCTAAATTTTCACTGTACATTTGAACTTTGAACTCCCAAATTGATGTATTATTCTTCTATTAATTTTTATATTGATTGCTCAATCACTAGAACAGATATAATAGCATTCCTACATTTAAGTATGATTGAAGAACGTTTGTGTTTCTGTTGTACCCTTGAGTTTTTAAACTTTTGCAGTGGTTTTCTTTAATAAAGTTAATTTCCAACCATTAAATTGTTATTAATGTATGTTTTTATTAAAAAAGAATTGACACAACTGTCCAGATATGTGCTATAAAAACGAGACAAGAGGCGCTTACAGATACACGTGTGCATATATTTGGCACCCTCCACGTGCAGTTATATATCACCGGCGATTTATGAAAATACCCCTATACATAAGTTATGTCCTCCAATATTTCAGATTTTATATAGCTATATGTTCAGATAAGCGTCGTCATAAATTCAGTTAGGAGTAAGTAGCGGAACACTCAGGCCTGTATAGTCCGAGGTCGTGATAGGACTCGAGTCCACTTCAATGGAGTCGGACTCGGAGCTGTGTACGGTCGAGTTCAATATTTTTTTTAAATCAAGACATTCTTTAATTAAAATCTGTGCACATTAATATTTTTATTAATTATTATATGGCATAGGTTTTGTAACTTCATATAAATTACTTAGACATTTAGGACATTAGAATAGAGGAACATTACATGATTATGTAATGCTAGGATCAACAATTATTAGTTGTTGTAGTTATATGATATGATCAAACAATGTTGGAACGGGTTGGTCTGGAGAACTTGAAAAGAGGTGGAAAAATAACACAGCAAATTCAAAAGATAGCACACCCGGCCTCCTCCATGCCTATAACCTATTCTTTGAATCAGTTTATGTTATTTTATGTTTATGCTAAATATAATATATATACAGACCAGACAGATTTTGATATGGGGGAAGTCCTTAAGTAGAACTTCATTGCTTGGGTAACAAAGCAGGAAATGAGCTCAAATGATACGACAAATTCTAAAAAAATTGTCCCATTCTCAAGACACCGACGTTTGAATGATGGTCATTCAGCAATACGGATGCTGTTTTTTTTAGAAAAGTAACATGGTATGATATCACAGAGCCATTAGAAGTGATTAAAACAGTGTTTATTATCAGTGTAATAATGGATAATAAAATAATGAAATACTAAAAAGACATTGACTCCTAGTGGCTCTGTGATGTCATAATATACTTAATTCATGTCATTTATCTCTGAAAATGCCAACAATGTAAGCTATTTTAGAGTGCACACGTGGGGGATGTGATTTATTATTTACTTATTATTTACTCAGCAAATTACTTACATGTAGCAAATTAACAGACCATGAACACGAACACGTTGGTCTAGTCAAGCTGGGCAAACATTTCGAAACGTTAGGTACATATTCATATTTAGGCAAGGTGTTACAAAGTAAAATAAATGTGTTAATTGTTTAACAGTCAATCTGGGCAAACATTTGCAAACGTACATATGCATATTTGTAGGCAAGGTTTAAAAACGTACACAAAAGTTTTAATAGGAAACATACGGATGGTAAATGTGGCAAATACACCTCCTCGGTTAATTGTTCCGTTTCATAACCTACTAACCTCATTGAAAAATTATTGCCCCCCCCCTTTTCCCCTGCATAGATCTGTTTATCAGAAAACCTATAATATTCTGATATACCCTTATCTTTATTGGCGAAATATTTTGTTGCAAATAACTCTATTTTATGCTTTAAATGTTGTTATTTATTTCAATTTGACAGCTACATCTACTATTGACCGACATTGACCGACATCTTATTTCATTTTTATTTCATTTGCTAATTGTTGTCATATTTTTCCAATTTATTTTTATGATCACCTATTTACATACTCAACGAGTAAAGGACGTTTTGTCACGTTTCTTTTATCGTTTTATTTATTGCATATTATGGTACATTTTCTAAGGACGACAAAACACAATTCAAACTAAAATTGTGTTTCATATCAATCTTTTACAAGAGGTATCTATATGATAACATGGAAATATATTTTGACATTTCAATATTTTGTGTTAAAAAATATAAAGAACATTAATAATTTAAGATGTTGAGTTCATGTAGGCCTACACTATTGTGGTAAGCTCTGGCATGTCTTACTGCGTTTCATATTTCAATTTCAACGAGAAACATGCATGTAGGATCTCATGCCTGGGTTTCAATAAGGTGTATTATTGTTATCAATTAAACTATCGATCACTTATGCAGTTTTGACTCAATGAAACTACACCCTGTTGTCTATAATGTAGTGCTTTAGCAAAGACATACACAAATTGAAATTGTGATGTAGTGTGTTGTGGCTTAGTGTTGGCATACAAAGACACTATACAATGTTTGTGGTATGTAGTGAATTAGCGAAGACATACAAAACTACGAACTGTTTTGTAATGTTTAGTGAGTTTAGTGACGCCTTTTTTAAAACATGCACACTTTTGTGTAGTGTGTAGTGATTTAGCGAAGACATACACATTGTTTGTAGTGGCTTAGCGAACATAAACAGAAATTGTTTAGTGGTTTAGCGAAAACATACATTTACGTTAGTCGAACACTAACTGTTTTGTAGTGTGTTGTGGTTTAGCGACCATATATAAACATACACATCGTTGTGTAGTGGTTAAGTGAAGACATACTCACTGTTGTGTAGTGAGTAGTGGTGTATGTCAAGTTGAGTATGTCAAAACGTTGAGTATGCCAAAAGTGGTGTAGTCGAGTTGAGTATGTCAAAACGTCTGTCAATATTTCCAGTTTGTCATCTGATATATGAATACTATCTCCTCATAACGAGGTTGTCTCCCTCTCACATGAAAAAGAACTTTAGTTGAAATATTAGAACTGTCATTTTGGGATTTTACAAAAATCATAATTGTATCGCTATTCTGTGTGGAAGACATTAGATGAAAAATAAACGCGATTCATTATAATGTCTCCAAATTAATATGCTAATTTAAAACTCAATTACAGAGCTTTAATGTTAATTGATAAATTGTATTAAGAACATGATTTTATTTAAATTTGACAGAAATTATTGCAGTCATCTGTGTGACGATGCTCCATAAATCTTTAATGTATTTGCTACTTGATAATTCACGTTCCTCTTTGATTATTCAATTTTTATTTTTAACTGAAAATCTAAAGGAAACTACATAGAATTTTGCTAGCTAAAGTTTTGAATGACGAAATTTTGAATGTTGAACGTTCGAATGATATCTCATATGTCAATAACAAAAAAAATAACAAAAAAAAACACCACCGTCGCTAGTACCCCACTTATAGTAACCCTATGGTATTTAATTTAATTGCTGAGCAAACAGAGCAGCTAATATTTTGTTAACTAATTTATCAACGCCAGAATATTTTGGTAAGTATGTCATCAAGATCTGGTAATGGTACAGAGTGTGTTTAAGTGAATACGTACCTTCCATCCCCTGACAAGTGGATACATTTGGGGGTAAGAAAACATGTACAACTTAGAAATGTCGTTACGCATGTGTATTTTAAAATGATAATCATTTTTACAACCCAGAGAAAACTTATTATCTCATCGCCCTTTAGGGCAGATGAGATATTGCAGTTGTTCGATGGTCAGAGAGTATTATGACCCTCTCATAGCAACAGTTGCCATGGTAATATTATGTCTGGTTGATTTTCTATACATGGGGGGTCTAACTTGGTAGGGTAAGTACCGACAATTTTGAAGGTCATTTGGAGGTCATCAGTGGTCAATCGATGTAAAATTACTACACATTGTTTGATTCACATTAGGCTATTCGATTTAAAAGCTACATTCTATGGTCTAAAATTAGAGACAAACATTGTACATGATTTTGCGATGAGATCAGCAACTCCGTGGATTGCCCTCTTGATAATTATGTACTCGCACAAAATTAATCTCAGTTGATCATCCTCTTTAACCGCATGTCACGTGGTGAAATTTCAAGGGGAAATTTGTGATTGCGCAATGTACAGAAGTAACGTTACCGCCTCTTTAAGTTTATTGCACAAAGTGAGCAAAGTACAAGTAAGCATTCGAGTATACAAAGGAATTAAAATGAGCGCAATAGAGCGAGAGTTAACACGATCGATTTAGTTAATAAGTTACCGATTCGGTGCAATTTGTTTGGAACCATGGCATCTGTTATAACGATGGCTGACGCCCGCATATTTTAGAATGTGTTTACATAGTGGTGTATGATTTACTGTCGATTTACTCCGTATTGGTTAGAGGAAGCAATACATGTGATAAACATCAATTCTGTTTCATTTGTCCCAAACGACCGTTGATTAACGGCAATGCACGTGAAGTTTTAAATACATAATTTAAATAATTATATTGCAGCATTTGTTTTCACCAAATTGTTTTGGAAATTGTTTTAGAAATCAAAGATTTACGAGGAATTCTCTAGGAAACACAATAATCCGTAGCCGGATTCCCCTCCTCTCTGTGTGTGTAGGGGGGGGGGGGTTGATTGAAAGGGGGGTTGCAAGTATCAAATCATACCGAAACGTCAGATTTTTAGTTGACCCAGTTGAACACGTTTCAAACTATGAATGAACACATCCCTGTTGTATAGTAACTTCAAATGCAACTATAAACACCTCAATGAGAAAATTACTAACATGCTCATTAAATTAGGAATCTGTGAGTTCTCGGTGTCACCGGAGATTTATGTGAATTGGCTATTTGCAACCCCACCTTCAACGTCAGCAACCTTACCTGTTATATAACAGTAGCGGAAATTTCTTCTCACACGGACTGGGAAGGGGTTGGTTCATCATCCGTGGGGTTTAAATATTTATTGAGACCGTAAAGGGAATGCTGTCTGTGGGCTAGGTTTAAAGGCCACGTGACACATAGTGACCCTATAGGGTGACTATATTTTATTATTCTTCAATTATATCGCTCTTATGATGTACACAATTTGGATGGTAATATTAGGACGACATAGCCCCTTTAAGTGGGAACCCGCGTCCATTGAACGCTGCGCAAACTTTAGTTTCTAAACCCACTATTTTGGAATCTAGGGTTTCCGCAATTGTTCTCTTTTTACACACGTTACAGGTTTGCAATTAATATACTAGCACTACAGCTGTAGACATATCGATGACGAGACCAAGTATTCAGTATAATCGATATTGAAAACATGAAGCGGAAGTGACGTTTCTATTTTCAAGCCCGAATCCTGCATCGTATGCATATATGTAGTTATCACAAAACATCATAACAGGCAGCAAAATTGATGCTTCTCATCAGATATTGTAGATCACAGCCCCACTCCCCCGTGAAATCATTGGACCCCTTCACAAATTCCTTGCGGTGTCACTGATTGCGGTTTCCGGTAATCTAGGGCTGTAATTTTTCGACTTTTCCCCACCAGAGCCCAAACCATGACGGGACTCACATGATAACCTTCAATTGAAATGGACCGGTATATATTATGTAGATGGTATTGTTTCTTGGTACGGATCACATTTATTTTATTGAGGGGGAGGCTTAACAATTTTGAAAATACCAATGTCGTTGCAACTTGGTATTTAATCTTTTAATGTCATGCATCATATTTGCATCTGTAGGATTGATTTGCTTCATATTTGATACAATGGTTTATAATTGTAAAATATACATTTAAATTTGGCAACATTCATTAATTGTTGGGTGGTAGATGGTTGGACTACAATCAAACTGCATAGTTTGTTGTTTTATTGTATTGTTTTATGAACAGTTGTGGAGTAGTCTGTCACATTCTCTATTCAGTAAAACATCTGGGATCTTTATAGCAACAATTTAATAAATAAAAGATATAACTTGTCGGAACTATTACTGCTCATATAAGGGTAATTCTGGTTTCATACTTAGAATTGCCCAAAGCTTCAATTTAAATATAAAAAAATCAAAAGATAAAATGCAGAACAAAGGCAAACATTACTTACTATATTGTAGTAAATATTTAAAAGGTCGTCTATAGACAAATTAATCTAGTTAAGGTAAGGTATGGTAATGGTACTTAGACATATTCAAAAATACGTGGGTAGCAATATTTGCACATTGACTCATTGAATAACATTTAATAAATGTAAAATTGACACACAAAGTGACAACAAATTGGATAAATAGTGTTTGCCTTAAGCTGAAATATATGTATGATTGCTATCAATAAGTGTTGTAGACACGTTTAAAAGTTATGAGAACAATCTAAATCATATGCCTACAATCTTGGCCAAGATTATAGTTCAAGAAAGTGTGTTATTTTAATTTGTTACTGCAAATAAAGCCAAAGAGTTCGAGGGGTGGACAATAGGTGAATGTGCCCAAAAAGTGCCCCTTTGCAATTAAAACGTGCTCTCCTCCGTGAACCATAGTGTACAATGGGACCTACGTCACCAGAACTTCTCATCTGGCGTATGTTAAGTAGTGGGCAGATCTGTCTTACGCAAAGGGTGGTATATACTGCATGAGAGGTTTCCTATTTCAGATTGGAGGGCAAGTAGGAGGCAACCGTATCTAAAAATGTATTGAGCGTCTAAAACTCTGATTCCTATTAAAGTACTTGGCAATTAGACTAGCTATGTGTGCTTTATGTGACAAAATGACACCGTTTAGCTGTTAAGATTATCTTTATCTAACATTACTGTATCTAACGGTTTTTCCAGCGGCTATTTATAACAACGTTTTATGAAACACCTGCTCATAGCAATGCGTATAAAATAAACAGGTTGGTGCATCTCTTATTGGTGCATTTTTTTATTTTGATATATGATATCACCCATGTGTGTGTTTTTATGTGTTTTTGTGACTCAACAGGGAAAGTCGATATAATAAAAATACGTTGGTACGCTGGTCAGCAATATTGAATAGATGAACCTTCTTTATTGTATAAGCGGTCAAAAGTCATTTGATGCCAACAGGAGTCAAACACTGAAAACTTTGTGGTCGGACTAACTCAATAGAGGAAACTTGGATAAAACTCATAGTTGGTACATATGTCAGCCATAGGTTTCTTTCCCCTCTCTTGCATTACAGTACCTTTACGATATTTACGAGTCCTGTGGCGTGTTGGTGTATTTGTTCTATAAAATGCAAATTTGTGCATTGGATGCACAAATTAACGTTGTTAGTAATAAATAAACTTAAGTATTAATTGTTAATTATAGTTATATCAATTGACTTCCTCAAAGGTTATTGAGGCCAGTTGAACAGTGTTTACAAATATTGTGATATTGGTTTGCTTCTTTTCCGATAATTAACAGCGAATCTTCCCTCTATTCTGCAAGGGAAAGAAATATTGGGTATTAATTATATTAAAATAACGAATCAACAACATAGTGTCAAACGTTATGTCAAATCATATACCGTACCTAAACCGTTTCAGGAGATAATTTACTTGAGCAATTAGTAAGCGATTTAAATAAGTTTTAATCACTCGCGCTCCCCATAATATGCCACTAAGGTACTAATCAAGCCTAACACTGTATTAAGAAATCTCAAATGAAATAATATAACTTAAATACAAATATAATGTGACTGTGATATCATTTATTACCAAAAAAACCGAATTGACGAATATAACTATAACTGCATCTGGATAACACGAAGGAATACGCCTATTCACAGTTGTTGAGTGCAACGGATAGTCGGTAATCAACAAGAATAATTATTTCACATTTCACGGAAATCCCAACTATGTGCCCTTCCTTATGATACTTATTTTTTAACAAACTAGGTTGATTCAACAATTTTACAGACGAATTTAGGCCACGTACTCAATGTGCCAAGTGTTCACTACTGTTTTCCCTTAATCATGGCAAAACATCAGATTTGCGCATGCGTGCATTTAATCGTGAATAGGCTTAATGACAAACCTGATTTCTAGTCCCCGGCTAGCGTTTTCCTATTTGGCATGGGGGAAAAACAGAAATGTGTTTATGTATGTATGTATATATATATATATACATATATAATGATATTTGTATATGTCGCATTTGGAATTTGTTATCACCTTGTCATTGGCAACCTTTGCCTTATTATGGCAAGGAATATTTCCTTATTGAATGGAAAACTGGGTCCCAAGCGGGACTCGAACCTGCGATCTACTGCTCAACGTGCAGCCACTCTAACCGACTGAGTTATCGAGACCCAACCGTTTTGAGTGCGCCCAAATACCCCCTCGGCACAGCTCTCCATTATGACGTCATTTGTGCCGAGGGGGTACTTGGGCGCTGTTGCCCACAATCAAAATGCGACATATAATACTCCGCCAAGTATGGGGCGGGGA
Source organism: Paracaudina chilensis (assembly GCA_027580055.1). NCBI lineage: Eukaryota > Metazoa > Echinodermata > Holothuroidea > Molpadida > Caudinidae > Paracaudina > Paracaudina chilensis. The sequence continues at coordinate 5,124 of JAODFY010248370.1, read as the reverse complement.
GGCAACCATCCTACCTACAAAGTGAATCTCATCGCCCGAAGGGCACATTTGATAATGAAATTGATTTGATATTAGACATATAAACACTATTGCCTATCACCATAGTAACGGTTGCCATGGTAAATGTTCGGTGTGGGTGACTAGCGACCATCAAAGGGTACCCTATGGTGAAGTGTATATGGATGCCAGAGGGTCCAGTAAGGGGTACACCCTAAACACTGTCCGTGTGTTCATACTTAAGAGAGGATAAGGAAATTTTATTGAGGTCCTCGCACTGAATATATGTACACCTATGTGCGCCAGATTTGTGATGTTTTTGTTTTTCGAAAAAAATCTCAAACTCCGAATGACGGATAACTTTAACATTTTGTGGAGAGGTAAAATGTGACAAAAGCCTATATGTGTACAAAAAATTGATTAATATTTGGCCCTAATGATTTTGGTAAAATTACATATGAACAAATTTGTTTAAAAAAACGTTTGGGTAAAAAATGTATTAATGAACATAACTACAAAACCGTGTTAACCAATATTCTTAAACTTGGTAAAAAGGTTAATCTTGACCAACAACTTAAAAATAAAATAGCAAAAATTTTCAGAAAATGCTATTAGTTAGGGGGAAAAATATATTTTTAGGAAAATATGTACTTAAAATTTACGGTCGATTGAGTTAAAATTAGTAAACATTGTTTGATTGACATGAACATATGTACATATCATATGACAAACATATAGTCAACGTACATTGTAAGAACAAAATGTATAGCATTGAAACTAATTATTTTTTCTATTCACATTAGGCTATTCGATTTAAAATTTACATAACAGCCCAGTTTCAGCACTTCAATTTTATGGTATCAGGGATATAGGCAGATGGACATTTCACATAGTTCCCATGAATTAAATACCGAGTAACAAACGCGCAGGATACTTTCCCTTCTGCATACTCTCAAGTGGCTGAGATGATTAGCCACAAACTAGTTATTATATTATATGTACTAACAGGGAATACCAAGAGAATACCAACCAACTCCTCAACCCGTAATTTTATTACACATGTTCTTGTTCGTTGCATACAGAGCCAGAAAGTTAATTTTGTTAAATGCTAAGGAATGGTCGCATAGCTGCTTACCTTTCTGAGGTGTTTCATTTATATTTACATCATCGTTGTATTATTGATGTAGCATAATTTCTTAACGTGTGGTCATTATAATGGGTATGTTTCAAGTACGAAATACATACAATGCACACCGCAGTGACATACAATTCATATTGTTTATTTTTTTTCAGTTAGTTATATTTGATAAAATGAAGGTCAAACTATGGAATAAACTCTTCAATCCAATTGTCTTTGATTATATGAATTAAAAACAATTAAATGGAGTAGGTGATAACATGTATTGAAAACGTAACATAATATTGAATTATAAAAAAAAAAAAACCAAAAAAAAAAATACAATCTTTGATTATACTAATTAAATATAACCAGTTTTCCATCTTCTAAAATGCTTTCTTAAAAAAATATTCATGGGCGTAAACCACACATATACTTTTCTATTTATGTTCGGCATTTTATTATTATGTTTACAACGTAATCCAGTGGTTTCCAACTTGTTTTATATTCACGTACTTCCTGTTAAATTAGTTTTTTTTTATTTTCAAAAGTATTTTTTGGGGAAATTTTTTAAAATTATTTTTAACGTATTACTTAAGTTAGTTATATTTGATAAAGTGAAGGTCAAACAATATAATAAACTCTTCAATCCAATTGTCTTTGATTATATTAATTTAAAAAAATTAAATGGAGTAGGTGATAACATGTATTGAACACGTAACATAATATTGAATAATAAAAAAATATATAAAAAAATAAAAAAATCCAGTTGTATGTATCGAGTTTTCCATCTTCTTAAAATGCTTTCTTGAAAAAAATATTCATGGGCATTAACCACACATATACTTCTCTATTTAAGTTTGGCATTTAATTATAATGTATACAAGGTTATTCAGTGGTTTCCCAACTTTTTTTATATTCACGTACTTCCTGTCAATTTAGGTACCACAAATTGTATGTATTCATATTTTGAGAGAAAGTGTCACCCGAAAATACAAGAAGGAATTTTGTTTGGAAACAGACAGAAAAACCTAAAGCACACACTAACACACAACGTAAAAAATCAACTCTTGAACAATAATTTGCACTATTTTTATACCCCCAGTATCACAGTTTTGCACTCCTAAGGAAAAAACGTCGAAGTGTTAATACTAGCATTCCAGATACTTATACATATAAGTCATATGTTTTAAAGAATAATGAATGGTATAGTTGAAAGTTACAAACAGTGTTGTAATTACAGCTAAATAAAATGTGTCTTGAACAAATTTTAAAAGTTGAACAAAGTCCTACGTGAAACATTACTATTTGATCTATCACAATAAACAATCAGTGTAAAAACAAATAATATTTGCTATATCGATATTCGTACCATTTTGACCAACATACGTACATGGTTATCGTATTAAATAAAATCAGCAATAAAATATTCCACCTTATTTTCGGCCGGTCGATTTATGCCGATCCATAGTAACTGCGAAAGAGCAAAGGACGAGATAGTGGCGAATTGATTAAATCAGGTTACACACACAAAACCCTGCATCCCCAGTAAGACACAACAAAACAAGTATCCTCTGGAAATTATTGCTGTCAGAATATTTCGAGCAGAATTCTCACTAGGGCAAAACAAATCGAGTATTGACCTAATTTCGCGCAATTTATGTGGTATATACATATTTTTTCCATTGATAAGGCCACTGAATTACTAAATTTCTTTATCCATAGAAGGTACCTTTATAAATTCCTCAGCTCTTTTTTTAAGATGGTTCTTGATATTCCCCAATCGAAGCTACATTCGTTTCGTCCTAACCTTCGGATCGTATACCTCATGTTGTTACATTTTACCCATCCCTTATCCACATCATGAAGAGGTGCTAGGGATTTATTGGTTCCCCTCCGGAAAATGTGCTGAGCTATATATGGACCCCCGTGGTAGCGTACCTACAATCATGCAGCATTTCAATCAGCCTACTATTTATATATATATATATATATTTATTATTAGTAGTAGTAGTAGAAGTGGTTGAACAAAATTTAAGGTTCTTTAGGTCATTTCCTTGCATGCAAAAATTTTGCACATTCTCCAAATCGCCTTATTTATCGTAAATTAAGGGTTTTATCACAATAAAATCGTAAATAGTTATATTATATATCATTTTGTGTATTCATTAGATAAAAAATAATATTTGTAAGCTAAAAACATCATTTAACACTTATTCTCTGCTTCCACTACAATTGTGTTGTGCAAAATCATAGGTTTCAGGTGTAAAGTAGATTGCGGGTGTGTATTTCATGAATATTCCTAATTATAAACTAGCTGATATTTTTTTACTACCTTGATGTGAAAAGCCGAATCAAAACAAATAGTTTAGCTATAAATGCCAACATATGAGTTTATAAAAAAAAATAACACAATTAACTCCAAGGTTTTACAATGTAGCTTTATAGCAATCCAAATGAGGACAGTTGCGAATTAGAAGTCGATTGTTTTGCCTGGAAAGCTTTAAATACAGGGAGGTCTTATTCAACGGTTTCAACGCTACCACTCACGACTGTTCAATATAGAGATATAAATATTAGTAACCGGAAACAAGTCTGGAAGTATCTTGTCATTTCTGGAAACGCCTTACGTTGTCATCCAGAAGTGACAACATAGTTTCCCGCTATAGTTACCCACTATATTGAATGTTTGTTATTCATTAATAAAAAAATCTCTGCTCATTTCCACAAACATGGGCCATCACAATGAACACTAAATCTGACAGGCGGAGCATTTCTAGCGTGACGGGCGGGAAGCTAACCAACACGTATGGTACATTGAGTAGAATTAGTGTTTTCATACGCTGAATATCATATTTGGTACCCAAGTTAACTTCACTTATAATAGGCCAAAAATCGAAAAGGCTATAATAGTCAGATGTACGGGTCAGATTTATGTATTTTATTGAATAATAATAAATTCGCAAATCACAATACAAAATTCAGCTCACCTGCTGTATATACATTATGTACATTATGAAAGATGAGTTTCACACATCTAACATCTGTTTGATATTAATGGAATAACTAATTTAACTTACCAGGCCTTGGTACTGGACTGGACTGCGGTGGTTCTAAATTAAAATATATATTTATTTAATAAATGAAAAGAAGATATTGTATTAATCTAGATGTATGTTGACTTTTGATATAAACATCAAATGTCGCAATGGTAACGGTAACTGTGTAAAGTAAATGGCCGAAAATGTAGGGGTATATATCCGCCTAACTTTTCTTGAGAAGATTGCTATTTAATTATACCAATTTGCACAGTAATTGTACTAACATTATTGGTACGATTATCGTTAAAGGGTACGTTATTAAATTTCGGTCGTGAACTTTTCTGTGTGCATCTCCAGCTCTATCACGCGCGAATCGAGATGAGGCGGAGAGGCGACCACCCGTACGAGTGAATTTTGTTTGAAAAAAAGTAAATTGAAATTGACGATGTAAACCTCTTAAAAACTTAAAACACATCATGCCGCACCCCTAAATATATATTTGAATACCGGGGCGGATTCACAATTTCTCTAATGATAAATGACAAATTTAGTCGGTGGACGGCGGCAATGAACCAATTACCTAAGCGGAGCGCCATGGTCGACATCTTATCGAAAAATGCGACATACTTTTCGACGTTTTTGATGAAATACTTACAATTTATAGCAAAAAAGTGTGATGCAGAATATCTGCCCATTTAATGATTGAAACAGGTTACACACATAGGTACGCAACACCCGCATTCACAGTAAGACACAACAAAACAAGTATCCTCTGGAAATTGTTGCTGTCAGAATGCCTTACGTTGTCATCCAGAAGTGACAAGATAATTCCCCACTGCCTATATTGAATGTTTGTTATTCATTCATAAAAAAAAAAAATCTCTGCTCATTCCCACAAACATGGGCCATCACAATGAACACTAAATCTGACAGGCGGAGCATTTCTAGCGTGACGGGGGGGGGGGGGGG
>JAODFY010248260.1:0-15810 GCA_027580055.1 Paracaudina chilensis | reverse complement strand
CTCCATTTAGAAGGGATCCAGGCCCCTCAAGTATGATCACCTTCATATTGTGATCATTCACACACTCAGGATCAGACCTTGTTATCATGATCCTCCATTCAGGAAGGATCCAGACCCCCTAAAGGATGAGCAACTTTGAAATGGAAACATTCTCATACTCTGGATCAGGCATACCAACCTAGATCCTCCATTTAGAAGGGATCCAGGCCCCTCAAGTATGATCACCTTCATATTGTGATCATTCACACACTCAGGATCAGACATTGTAATCATGATCCTCCATTCAGGCAGGATCCATACCACTGAAGGATGAGCAACTATGTAATGGAAACATTCTGAAACTCTGGATCAGACATGGCAACTTAGATCCTCCATTTAGAACAGATCCAGACACCTCAAGGATGATCACCTTCATATTGGGATCATTCACACACTCAGGATCAGACATTGTAATCATGATCCTCCATTCAGGCAGGATCCAGACCCCCTAAAGGATGAGCAACTATGTAATGGGAACATTCTCATACTCTGGATCACACCTTCAATATGGATGCTCAGAGGATCATGCGACTATATTTCTTATTGGTGCTTGTCATTTCCACATAACGTACCATACAGAGGCAAGGTCTAAAAGCAATAATTTGTAAACAGATTGTGGCATTTAGAAGGCTTTCACAGGATCAGGCCTTGCAATCGCAGGATCCTGATCCTGATGATGCAATGGCGATAATGATTTCAATACGGATGTTCAGATGATCATGTGACCATGTATCTTGTTTGTGGCTCATCATTTCCACATACCATACATCACCAAGGGGATATCTAAAGGCAATAATTTGTAAACAATAATTGACCTTTTACAATAAATGACCTTTTATAATAAATGACCTTTTTCCAATGCTTTCCCTGTCGGTGCTGATCCAGCACTGTTTGTAAATGGGACAAATCCAAGATTCACCTTGATTGCTTTACCTGTGCTCAAATAAAATGCTCATCTCCCCTGCGTTTTCAACTGGGGACAAGGCCCGTTGGAACAAGTCAATGTGCAGAATGATAATGTAAATATTAAATTGGCATAAAGCCCCTTTAATCAGCTCTGGGTATCACTCTTCAGCTGGTTGGGTCAGAGCGTGGCGTGATCTGGAATGCAAACTATGCTGCGGTATGATCAGTAGGAATGCTAGCCTGTGCATTATTCCTCCAATACGTACTGACAGTAGACAGTGCCAGACCAACCGGGTATCCCTGCTGAGTTGAATCTTTACGTTGATTGCCGACAATAAAATCCCAATTAAAAATTAAACTGTGGGGAAAATTGGTGGGGTCGGGCCACCTATGCACATTCAGTCAACACAGCGAGTTGCTAGGCATGACAATGGTGGTATTGGATACCTGCATAGCTGAGAGTGGTGTGGCAGATACTCCTAAATCAATGTATATAATGATAGAACGTACAACAAGCTGAATATAGCTGGATGAATGTCATGGACGTTTAGAGGGAAGGACAGCGGGGGTCAGAACGCAAATTTCCCCTACATGATTCACTTTGAGTGGGCGAAAGATTTGTGCAATGGGAATTTGGGGGGACAGTTATAATTTTATCCAAATAATCACAGTTTGGGCTTCATGGCAAAAGCAAAAATAAACATCACCAACCACTACCAGAACAAACAGTGTAATGCAAGATCATGCATGACTTCAAGTTAGCTTAGATACAACAGACAAAATCATTTTCATAATTCAATGGCTTTTCTAGTATGTATATTGTCTTTAAAGCAAAATCATTAATTAAATTTTTTGAGCCAGTCAGGTAATACAGAACAGTCAACAATATCTTGGTTTAATTCATTTCAATTTGATGGAAAATTGGAAAAATAATGTCTGTATTTTATTTTTTGCTATGGCTTTTTGAATCCTATATGCCATTACAGTAGAAAAAAAAATAGACAAAACATTTCCTGACCCCACCATTAATTAAAACCAGAAACCATTTTGATGTTATTCATAAAAAGGTTAATTAATACCACACACTCTCATAATTATGCTGTTATATTTGTAGTATAACATTATAATCAGCTGTTTTTGTATATACATTGTATATATATAATTATATATAGGTTTTGTTCCTTTTAATAAAAAAATAACAAAAAGGCTTGCCATTGCTTTACAAACAAAGAGTGATTTACAGCAAACATTGCTACGGCACCACCATTCACTATATTTACTCAACGGGAAGGTTATTTATTCAGTTTCCTAAACTTCATATTTGATTTTCAAATAAATATTAACCATAATGCAAGGTACACAGTGTATTATATATTGCAGCTAATAATAGTGTTATAATATTTCCCAAAACATATACCATGCATCTGGCAATACTTTGTCCAATCTGGGAGAAGACCCGAAAAGACAAGGGACAAAGGCGATTTTCGTCCATTCCTAGATGGGACCAAGTATATTTCCATTATATTTCCATTTACAAATATTTCCATTATTGCTATGTGATAATTAGGGGTGGTTTTTCTCCACGCATTCCGGGATGACACAACAACAAAAAGAGGAATACCGGGCCACCTAGTTCTGTGTGATCAGAGGCACCCTTAGAGCACATTAACAGCTAACGACTCATCTGAAAAGAATTTGTCCAATCAAGAAGAAGTGTCGAAAAGGCAGAATTAGCCCGTTTTTTCCATTTCCAGACATGTTACATGATCTTCATTCACATGGTTCCAAGCATGATTTTTAAACAATTTAAAAATAATCTCTCTGATTCTTCAATAGGTAATCAGAATTTGTGACATTGTGGCATGTATTTTCTACAACTGAATAGAGAGGTTTTTACAACCTCATTCCCACATTCTGCATGAACTATCCAACTTACAACCAAGTTACATATCTCAGCAGATATTCCAGTTAATGAGAAATGAGAAAAAATACTCAAGAGTTGTGCTTTGTCTGATTTGTGGAGACATGATTTTGTAATTAGTTCATTAATAACCATTTAGTTTAGCCTTTCATTATATTGCTATGTAGACAGCTTTTACTGTTTTATTTAAGTAACCTTGTCAGACCACACACCCTCCCCTCCGTGTCAGCCTGATGAGCCCCATTAATAGTTGCTGACAGAAAATGCGTGCTACATGATCATACAACTACTGTAGGCTACATATCCTAAAACACAAATTAGGATATCTGATTAATTGTTTGGTTCAAGTACTTATGCAGTGACCTTTATTTTTTTATCTGTGATTTGTTTTCATTGTTATGTTCTTAATTTACTTGTCGTAACCATATCTGGGAATTTCCATCAACTTTTTCGGGAAAATGACAATTGCAATTAAATTCTTAATTATGTGATTTGAAATTTTGAGCATTATGTGATTTGAAATATTAATTTGGGCAATTTACCAGAAAGAATATTAATGGGAACACATATCTCTATATTTTTGAGTCAATCTCTCTCTCCCTCTTTAAATGATTATTTCAAATGATTATGTGAGCAAATTCACATTACCCCACAAGTTTTTCAACAAAACAAGTTTTTGTATGTACGGTCAGGCATGGCATTCAATATTCAGTGTGTATATAATAAAATGAAAAATATATCCTAGCATCATTTTATAGCTATCATTCGACACAAAATGTGAATTTCCCCTCAAATTTGAACTAGGATCTGCGATTGTACTTTCCACACTTTTCACCCTTGTAGTCTAAACATAACTTGACCTTATTCCCCTACTTAAATATTTTTTTAACTACTGTAATAGCCATCTCGGAATGCCTAAAATGCAAACACAGTAAGAACCTCCACTGAATCTCATCTAAGCATGAGGTTTATTAAATATCCTACAATCTTCAATTTGGTCTTCAAAGTCTTCCACCATGGGCTTCTATTTGAAGACCATGAAAGACTTGTCAGGTTTATTAATTCTCCCACAGTATTTAGTTTGGTCTTCAATTCAGTCTTCTGTCAGGTTCTTTAATCATGGTCTTCATGATCCATAAAAAATATTGTCAGGTTTAAGTATCCTACAATCTTCAGTTTGGTCTTCAGTCATATTCTTCCATCATGGGCCTTCTATTTGTGGACCCATGAAAGAGTTGTCAGGTTTACTAAGTCTCCCACAGTATTCAGTTTGGTCTTCAATTTGGTCTTCTGTCAGGTTCTTCAATCATGGTCTTCATGACCCATAAAAAAATAGTCTCAGGTTTGTTAAGTCTTCCAGTCTTCAGTTTGGTCTTCAGCTTGGTTTTCAGTTTGATCTTCAATTTGGTCTTCAGTCATGTTCTGCAATTTGACGGCCCATAAAATACTAAGAAATTAAAAGTTGTCTCTGAGTCACTGTTGTTTCAACCAAGTCAAAGCCAGAAATCTATTAAACAGAGCTACAGGCATATAAGCTTTCATTTTCAAAATAACCAAAGATTTCATCTCTTGACTCTTCCACATTTTGCCTCATCTGGTATGATGCTTAGTGATTACATCAAAGGTTATAAATTGTGAAAAGTACTTCATTTTTAACGAAATTGCAGTGTGAAAAAAAATATATAATTTTGGCTTTTTCATCCATGTAATGGACACTGCTTTAGCCATCAAAATATCGGTAACAAGGTTAAAGCACTTATTTTGAAAGAGTCTGCGGAAAATTCTTTGTCCACATACGATGATGACTCAACACTGAATGAGGTGGTGCTCCAAATGAATAGATTCTCATGTCTATCAAATTTAATGCCCGATTGCCTAGAATTTTAACAAATTGCTCGGTATAAAAGAGCTATCACTCGCTTCAAATGCCAGTCCTTAATTGATAAAAAAGGTTTGAGAAAGGAGTTAAGAAAATGATTTTGATGGACAGTTTTGTTCTGAAAATTCATCCATAATTTAAAAGCAGTGGAAGTAAGAGTTTGATCAAGTGAAACGGTGGTTGCCTTACCATTGAAAGAGAATTGAAGTTTGGGAAGGGGATGGGGGTAACATATATATAATAATAATAATAAAAACTTTGAAAGCATGAACGCTGAATGTCTATTAGTTGATGACTCATTTGTTTTAAGTTATAGGACTTCGACCAATCATAATTCCAATGGGGAGCTATGTCAAATTAATTTTAACGTTTATGGTGGGCGCCCGTGCACAAACTTTGTATAGAGTAGCATGTCTTTATATTGTTTATACTAATCATTTGAAAGAGTGAGATTATGTATGTGTGACAACTACCCATGTCCTATTGGCTTTAAATAAATGCAATATTATTTAGCTTACCGTTGAAAGAGAATTGAATTTGGGAAGGGGATGGGGGTAACATCTATATATTATAATAATAATAATAATCATGAAAACTTTTAAATTATGAATGCTGAATGTCTATACGTTATATAGGTTATACAGGTTGATGAATTGGAGTGGTCATTGCCAATATGATTGAAGGAGGAATTGAAGTGCGAGGGGGAGAGTTTATATAAAACAACATGTATCTTAAAAATCTTTCAGAGAATGGATGAATAGGACTGGGAGAAACAGTTTTAAAAAAAAAACATGTCCAAATGGAGGTTATAAATTACAAAATGTAAGGTAAAACCAAAGATCAGTGGGTCCTATGGAATGCCATCCTGTGTTTAAACTGATTCATTCAGAGTGCATATTAACTTATTCCTCAACAACAATTGTAAGAAACTTCAAGTGTTTCCCTTCTTTTGAGAATGTTTTCAGCTCAGGACAATTGGTTGAAATTGGGTCATTTTTCTTCTGGTTTAAGGTTCCATAGCCATAAACACAATATCGGTATGGAGAGGTTTGGAAGCCAAATATTGCCCTGCCCATATTTAAGTCAGATACTCTCCCGACTGAGTTGGTTCACTCGAAAGAGGCTAGTGACATCACATGCAGCCTTTTCAATAAGAATGATTCAAATAAAACCAACAAAACAGGATAGATTAGTGTGTGAATGGAATCATCTGGCTTTAACTATTCTCCCCCGAGGCTATTTGGTCTGTGCACCCATGCTCCCATCAAGCTTTGACTTGACCAACTTTGATGATCGATACTGCAGAGCCCTCCTCTCATTTAGAAAATGGGGGGAAAAAAGACTTCCTGTGATGGCAAACAAAATCATTATTTGTCAAGTCTTTTGGCACATTCCCACAAACTGTGAAAGTATATTTGGTCACTGAACTCTCTGAGGAGGGGGAGGCAGACGCTTTCTTTTTTGCTCCTGTTCACTTCTGATGCAATTAACAAAACTGAGGCGGGAGGAGTTTGGGATGATATTTTTATGCAAATTCTCTTCTTTGTGATGGTCTCCGGCAGGAGAAAGCGCAAACAAAATTGGATAAATGAACAGGGCATTGAATCGGGAAAGACTGACTGCCGACATAGGTCAGAGAAAAAAAGAGGAAATTGCAACCAAAAAGTCAACATGACATATTTACATCTGACATCTTGGTCAAAGAAATCTGGTCCGACACAGATCTTGTGGTTACAGAGATAATCCATACTGTATTAGGGTCTTGTTTGAAGATTCCAACCAGTGAAAGAGAATTACTTGCAAACAGCGGTCTTACCAGGTCAACAGAGTGAAGAGAGTTAAAGAGTTAGAAAATTTTGACTTAACAATCACAGGTTATTCTTTAAAATCTTTCTTTTTTTTATTAAATGGTCTTCTTTTTTAAAGATTTTAATAATTTAAAGGTATAAACACCTCTTGCCCGAAGTCTGCTAGAAATCTGCTAGACTGGTCAGCCCATTTGTTGTTAGTTATGGGACTTCGACCAATCATAAATCCAATGGGGAGCTATATCAAATTAATTTTAAGGTGGCAGTCCACAACCTTTTGTATAGCATGTCTTTATATTAATTGTTCATACTTATCATTTGAAAGAGTGAGAGTGTGCATGTGTGGTAACTTACACCTGCCTTACTGCCTTTAAATTAATGCAATATTTAGCCCTACTACAAATTTGATGTTACAAAGTTCATGTCCTTCACAATTCCTGGCATTTTTAAACATGTTTAACAAAATTGTACAAAATATGAACCAAAATTAATGATTGAAAGGCATTTTTCAATCTAATTTTGCACATGGACATTATATTTGAGACCAATTTTGCATAAAGCAAGCATTTCCTGCCTTAAACAATGAGATTTTATCACCAGTATAGATGATATACTACACCGTAACCACAGTAATTATGTTCCTTCTCATGACTTACCCTCAAGTGCAAAATATTTGTCTGAACAAAAATCAAAGCATTCGAGGGGTGACAGATCTTTTGCAGTTGCTGTTTATGGAATGACTCTTTCAAAAAGAATTTGAAGACGTATCCTACGCGTGGAGCATTAATGTTCATATTCTTCAATTATGTTGTGTATAATTTTTATTTGTTTTGAAGTTTTTATTGTTTGTTTGAATGCTGGTTTTTTTTTTGTGTGTGCGTGTGTGTGTGTGTGTGTGTGCTTTGAAAACATTAGGGGATATCATGTATTATACATCTTTTATTTTATTATTATTATTATTATTATTTCATCATAGGAATCTCACAATCAAATAGTTAAGGTAACTTCACTATCTGGTATAACTTGTGAAAACTGTAATACGCCAACTTTGCCAAGTCTGTTATATTCCACAAATGTGTCATTAATGTTTAATCTACCATCGAATCTCATTAAAATATATGTTAATTTACTTCCTTTAAACAACAAAAAATGGTTGTCAATGACAATGAAGATATTAAGTACAAAATAACAAGCAAATGTGGTCATGAAGAATCTAACCACACTGGCCTTGGCCTCTCATGCATCTTCAGCTAAACTGAATTATATTGCAATTTGCTGTGGATGTTTGGGTCTTTATAGGCCTGCATGCATTGTGTGGCCAAGTCTGTTATCACCAATTAATACTATTATGTTTTGAAAATATTTAGTTGTACTATCTTTGTGTCATCAATGTATATAAATCTACCACTCAACCTATAATATGATCGTTCATATATACTTATTTTTTACCCTAAAAAAAAGCTGGTTGGAGGACAATGAAGATAATAATCTTGGGGGAGGGGGGGTTTTTAACCTGAGCTCCGGGGTCCCCAATCCCCTGAAAATACCTGCGACCCTTGAAATCATGTGTGAGTAATATATGCTTGCACAAAAGATTGACGGGAACTGCTGGATCCCTTAGGTCTGGACGAAAACAACAGAATGTGGTTAGCAAATAACGACAAAATGCGGTTACAAGAGAATTCTAATAACCACAGTACTGGCCTTGTGTATCTTTGCTATTAAATTGGATTGCATTTTAAATGGCTGTGTATTTTTTATTTGCACTTTATAGGCAAAGGCATTGTGCCTTCAAAAAGAAATCAACCTTTATTTGGTTATGATAGGTACAAAAAACACTTTAAGAAAGTCACTGAATACACCACATAGTTGTAGAATTGGGTGGTACAATTGCAATTTCAAATAATGGCTTTTAGGACTGGCTTAGATGTCGAAACGAACACATTTCATCCGCTAATGTATGGGTAATTATAAAGCATTCTGTGATGTACATCTTTGGTTGAGGCATTTTACCTTGCAAATATTATGTTTCAAAATTTTAATGTCTTAAACATTTTTCCTCCTTGAAAGCAAATGCATGCAAATTATAAATTATGGAAAAGGCTCACTGACCACTGAAAAATAATTATTTATCATGTGAAAAGTCTTCTCTTTTTGTCTCATACCGGCTAGCTATCCTATATGGGGCAGTTATAGGTGGAGTGATTAGTAACACCTATTATTTGCAGCAAACTATTGCACCATTTTTCCATCTTGGCACTGATAATTAACCAAAATGTTGAGGGAACCCCCTTCCTCTTAGACCTCTCCCCCAGGAAACAGATCAATACGAATTCCTGAAGAGAACTGCCCATGTTTCCTATATTCATCAGGAAAATCATATTTAGAGAAACCTACTGGAGAAAATTTTAAAAAATGGACTGTCTATGCATACTGACCGTGACATAAAATGTAACATTGACTGTCTATTAAAGCATACTGACCGTGACATAAAATAATGACAAGGTGTCAATTAGTTACAATGACAATTAAATGAGCCTCCATTTTTACAAGGACATGAGTTCCCAGGGGGAGGTATAGGGGGTAGTCATCATGCAGTCAGCATCTGTCTCTGGACAAACCAGTAGAGATGGATTTTATTAATCTATTTTGGTGCATAACAAACCACACGACTCACACACTGATTAATGCCTGTTTCTACCTGAGAGAACTGTAGGGCATTACCTCTTTAATAATTGAGTGGAAATCCTTGGGGGTGGGGGGGGCATGCCCCACTTTTTGATGAATTTGCCTTTTAATTACGGTACACCTATTTGCACAGTTAAGGAACCAACTTTTCATAATTAACCTCTACATGTGATCATCCCCCACACACACTCCATGAGACTGCGATATAGGCCATAGGATTAAATCACTGGATGGATGGGGGATATAATAGCCCCCTCCCCAATATTTGGCTAGGGTGGACGGCATATGAAATAAACCCCCCCCCCCCCCACATCCAAAGTTATGGATACCCATGCATTCAAAATGTTGTAATTTATTTGAGAACAAATTTCAAATAGTGAAACTGCACCACTGCAATTGTCCAAAATACCAGGCTGGCATCTCACAGGGATATTTCTTATTGATTTTCCATAATCAAAGTAATATTTTTGTTCCTACTGATGACGTCAAATTTAAATTTGAATGAAAAAAGGTATGAAATAATGGCCAGATTGCACCAGAGAGCACTTAAGAAGTCAAATTTTCCAAGGCCCGACCACATGGTTTTCACACTATGTGCTCATTATGGGCTCTCTTTGGTGTGAAGTGCAGTAAATTTACAACATGAACACTCAATCAAGTTCCCGGAAAAGATATTTTTCCTCAGACCCTAGCTCCCCCCACCCTCCCCCCTCTGCATCAATTGTCAAATGAGAACACGGGTAAATGGTGGGGCTGTGAGGGCCGACATGCCTGTTCTTCCCCCAAAGGATCATTAAACACACATTTGGCAATTGAGGGTAACTACCTGGCAGTAGCAGGGGCTTTCCTTGTTTATTTTTCACATCAAGCATCTCATATTATGATGATGATTTAACAGTCTGCTGGTGTTTTATTAGTCTCTACCATCATCCTGCCTCTGCCACACCAGTAAAAAGACAAATAAATACAAAAAATAAGAATAATTTTGAGACTGCAGCCCAGGAGGTCAAAGGTGACAATAATGGAGTGACAGAGATGGACCACAAAGGAGCTATCAATCTTTTCATTGTCCTTTATAAAATGTTGAACTGCAGAGATTCCATGTATCTCCTTGGCAACCAAGCTAAGGACGTGTAGTTTCCTGAAATGCAATAGAGGAGGTACAACCTCAATTTCCACTTTTTGTATGCAAAAGGCCCAAATGCCCCAAATTTCATACCTCTGAATGTTCTATGCAAGAGAAATCAACAAAAGAAATCGCTTCAAATGTGCTCCGATTTTTGTTGGCCGACACACTTAGGCTGCCTAGCCTAACACTGACATTCAGAAATTTCAATGAAAGTTTTGTTTTGTTTTTAGTGTGTTGTCATCATCGGTGAAGCAAAATTATTAAATAAATTATGATTCATAATTAAAGCCTTGAATTCAAAATTAGGAATATATAAGCTGAACTAACAAGCTTAGTTTTTTTTTTTTTTTGGGGGGGGCTTATTCAGAATGAGAGCATTCACTATTAACTGAGATGAAACTGACATATATGAAAGCCATGTGCACCTATGTTAAAGCAAAATGTTACCACCCAAATTGTCCATGTGTATGTATATATTGTTCCTTACGTTTAATGGACCCCCAATGACAACCAACCGATAGCGTTAATGAGGAGCATTGCTGGGTAAATTTCCCATTCAACTGAATAAGCCCAACATGTTATTAATACAAACATGTCTGGCCTCTGGTAGTATATAATTTTAAATATTTACCCAATATTAAGGATATAATACAATAGGAATGACAGTGCTAACTCAAGTAAAGTAAGACAAATTATTCCTGAGAGACCAATTTACCTCTTTTATCGAGCTCATAATACATAATTTATCAAAGTGATGTTTTGTTTCAAGTACTGGTGGTAACTTTGGGCCTACCGTGAATTGGCTACTGAGAGAGAGCAGGGCAGACCTAGCAAAAATCAGGAAAGTTTATGGATGGCATAAAGAGAGTAGTGACCTGCTTTTTACGACAGAAATTAAATCCGATTTTATACTTAAAATGAGATATTTATTACAACATGAAAAGAGGAAATATACCTGAGGAGCTAGTTTTTATCTAGATAGAGGTCAGACCTTAATCTTTTGATCTGTTTTAGATTTGCTATAAAATAGGTTCACCTGGAAACTATAAAGTTGGTTTTCTCTGTTTTGAGGGGAGTTAGCCTGGGGAACAAGTGTCTTCTTGTACCCTGCTGCCCCCAGTGTTTAGTCTAATGTGACATTCATAGGTCGGTGGAGTTGGGCTGATGCATAAATCATTCAGACATTGATTCCAAAGCATCTAGATACTCTGTTACCCTTTGTCGGCATCTATCAAACGGCGGCGGCAGTCTGAATTGCCTAAATTATTATAGAGAATAAAATGAGCTTAGATTATGGGAAAATAAGAAGGCTCTGAAACATCATTACATTGCAGTGCCATCCTATGAAACCTGTCAAACTGTCTCCTGTCTCGGTCCTTGGAATTGAATATCTAAAAGCACAGAATTGTCATCTGCTGAGAGTGTCTACTGATTGCTGCATAAAGTATATACTCATGAAATCAATCGATGATCTCTTTCCTCTTCAGATCTTATTTTCCAGTTTTATATTGTGAACTCTCATGACAGTTCATAGACCCATAGTTGATCAGGCCTAGCACTCATCAGCAGTCAGACTATATCATTTTATATGGTTTCAACTAGCACAATTACTGTACCTTATAAAGCACCAAGGGCAATACTGAACTGGAAGGCAGTAAGTTCCATTTTTGAGTCTTGGCACAACTCGGCCAGAATTTAAACTTCCATACCTCCTGACTGCTATATGGATGCTATAGCAATCCCACTATATATGGGAACATGGTGGCCAAGTAGCAAGGACTCTGGCCCAGTAAGTAGATAAAATCCACTTTTTTTTCTCCAAAGTGTATAAGAAATGTCCAGGTTTCCTATGACCCACTGTAACTCCCACTGGAGCTCTTTAATGTGATGGATTATCCCTGGAAATGCAAACAAAATGGATGACATTCTTTGCATTACAAAGTGGTCTTTAATTTCTTACCTAATGGTCGCAATGATTTATCTCGGAATGTTCTAATGCGGAGGAGAGAGTCATTGATAAGTCTCCGTCTCTTGAAAGATGTGAGGAATCCCACAACTATATGTGTACTTGCATTCTGAAGTGATATGTCTGTCAGTGAAAAACTTGAAAACATTTTAGGCTTCACCTGAAATCGCTTTGCCCAAGATGATCAATGTCATGATGTCTATATAACAAT
The DNA here is from genome assembly GCA_027580055.1 of Paracaudina chilensis. Classification (NCBI taxonomy): domain Eukaryota; kingdom Metazoa; phylum Echinodermata; class Holothuroidea; order Molpadida; family Caudinidae; genus Paracaudina; species Paracaudina chilensis. Next base: position 3,263 of record JAODFY010248260.1, on the reverse strand, counting down.
ACCATGAACATCATTTACTTGGGAGGAGGGAAGGGGGCAGGTTACATGATTTATGTGTGGGGGCTGTCCTGGGGTGCAAAGGGCAAAATGGTTCCCTTCACCCAGCTAGGGAAACTTTGATGGTTAACTGAAAAGTACTTACAGAATGTATTTTGGACTAAACAATGGAAGAAAAACAAGCTATTGATTGGTACAGTATATACATATGGAAAAATGTGAACATTTAATGATATCATCCCATTGCCTGTTTTCAAAAAGCCCACATATTATTTACCATACTGTGAATTATTTTTTATTATAGATGCATAATTTTTCAACAACCCAACCCAGTAAAACGTGTTTCTCAGCAAATTCCTGTTAATATGTGTTACATACTGGCAAAATGGGTAGTGTTTATTTGTTTCATACAACAAACTGTTGGCAGAATGATTAAAAAAATCACACTACCAAAAAAAGTAACATTTTGTGGGTCAAATTTTGAGGGTAAAAGTACCTTTAATCAAAATGCATGTTAACGATACAGAAAATAAATTCATTGAAAGCCAACAATATTTCTTGGTGTATGATTCCCACAATGATGATAATACGACAGCTTCCTATTATTTGGGTTACAATTACTACCATGGGGTGGCTACTCCCTTTGGCACAGAGATTTGAAAATCAAATATATTTGGCTTAATATTGTGCCTGGACCTCCTCCTAACTCCAAGAAGCTGTCACTCAATTCCTTCAATCAAGCCAAAAAAACCACCTCAAATCCGAGAAGTACAATCTGGGAGGATAATTGACCATGGCAGTAAACGAGGGGAGGAGGTAAAATTGCTATGTACACAGAGATGCTGAAAGGTATATTAAATGCATAATAAAATAGAAAATGGGAAGAATTTCATCAAATTGTGTTATCCCTTTGACCTCTTGATTAGATCCAGATTTTTTTTCCCCTTCAAGGTGGTTGTTTTCTTTTTAAGAACTTCAGGCGGTTTGATCCTTGTCTCAAGTAATTTTCGCAATATCATGTCCGTCGCAAAAATTGCATATGTCAGGGGAGTGGAAAACACTGCCAGATATGTAGGCTATTCGGACTTGGGGCCGTGTTGTCAGTAAAAGTGATCTTTTGAGTATATATAATACTCAGTACATGCTATACTTTATGTATGCAACACATGACAACAGACCAAATAAATTGTTCAATGGTTCAACTTAACAATTGTTATGTTCTTCTACTTCTACTTCCCCTAAATTTTATTGTTTGACAAAAGATATGACAGGAAAAATATAAAACAATAACAAATATAAATATCCCCAAATAATTTTTTTTCTTTTCTTTCTGACATATAAAATACCACAAATGTTTTAAGAAATTCATAAATTTCTGACTCTATCCTCACCCATGCTTTTTGCTAGTGAAAGCAATATTATTATAAAAAAATCCTGTTAATGTAATGCGCAAACAATATTTAGCCTTCAAAACTTTGCTCACAGACAGGCCTTCTTCAAAGGTACTGTGATGCGTTTATTTTAAACTAAGAGTCAGGCGAAAGCCATGGCAAATTCTTCGAGCTAAAATTTCTATACCAGAATTATGTGCAAGTTCATTTATCTCATTGGCTATTTCTCCTAATGAATATTATGATTGGGAAATGAGTCATGTATAGTGTTTTTTATGTGACAAATTATGGACTGAAATCACTGAATCATTAAAATATCATGTACCAAATGAAAATGTGTTGAGGCTGAAAGTCTAACAGTACACCTTTAAAACACAGTAAAGAAACCCTTAAAAAATATCTGGGGCCCCTGATTTTAGATCTATTCTATGTCAGTGACCAATCTTTGTTACTCTTGGATATGTCAATGTTTTAGTGATGAAGACATGCGACAGAAACTCTCATTTGATTAAACCATTCTATGCCGTGATCCGACAGAAAGAACCAGGTCAAATAACCGCATTTAAATAAGTGTTCCTGGTGCATGATAAAAACAAAGAAATGAAATGAGGACAGTGACTGGGGGAACTGTCTGGCTGGATGGCAGTTGTCGGTTTACTAAAATGAAGATCTTATATACAGTGTTCACTACCCTGTTTTCTATGTTTTCATCGCTCATTATTGTATTATTTTAAAGTGCCAATTATAGTGAAAAAATCAGATTGATTGCACATAGTACCAGTGATATATAGCAAAGGTAATTGGCTCTAGCCACGCAGCAAATTCATAAATGTTTTTATAATTATATAATATGTAAATAAATTTAAATTACACACTGATTGTGAGATGTTAAACCTTGGGTTTGGACTTCCCCAGGTTTTTGTTTTTTAAATGAGGTCTTTAAATCTCTATCCCAACACATGGGCCTGTCAAACTGCTCTAACTCTGATTCCTACTTTAACTCAAGCTGTCAATAAGTCATAAAACATTGGACTGTAATACTGATGAGGTTTTAAACTTGCTCAAGTGGTTTAACTCACAGGTCTGTCAAGTGTTAGAGTATATATGTCCATGGTAACATTTAGCAAAAACATAACGTATGTGATATACTGTCTTGAAGGTGACATGAGGAGTAAATCACTGTTGTCAAGGTGGTAGCTGAGAAACCAAATGAGAAGTGAAAGATGTCCTTGGGGTACAGAAGAGGTGAAAAGTCATCTGACCTCACAGAATGTAGTTTATTTACCATCAAAACAGTAGAAATGGTACAGTATAAAATGTGCGTTGTCATTTTTCACCATGTGTAGACAGGTAAAAGTATGTCAACTCTGAGTAATGGGCAGAGTGTCTACTGTATGAGGGAGCTATTACTAATACAGTAGGATCGACTCAGAAGAAGTCAGAAGCATTGATATCGGCTACATGAAGGAAATAAAGCATCTGTAATTTATTTCAATGTCCAATAAATGGTGTTTGTAAAATCATTCCTGGTCAAATTATCATAGTTTTTTTTTTTAGATCAAATCAAAGAAAAATTCAATTACAAGGAAATGATACAGAGGGAGGTATAACAAAATGTCAGATGACCCAGATGCTGCTAACCTATCGATAAACCAGATTCCACGAAAGGAATTAATCCAACTAAACCCTAAAAATACAGATTTATTATCTTTATCACTTCAATTTGGTTCAATGTTACTTCACCACTACTACGCGTTCAATACTCAGTAGTAGCAGAGATTGTTAGGGAATGGTTATGCAAATGTTTCATTATATTGCAATTTGGAAGTAATTACTTGGCATTTGTTTTCAACGGTGGGGGATATATCTCCCGCA
>JAODFY010248259.1:0-22907 GCA_027580055.1 Paracaudina chilensis | reverse complement strand
GTCGAGACAATGCATAAATAACCACTGATATCAAGAACAATCCCAAACATGCTCCGATCGGCCTAATTACATAATCAGGAGGGAGCCAGTTATCGAAAACCTTCAAACTCCATGTGGTGTTGATTATTTTGACACCATATAATGCATATAATGCATCATTTCTACACTATGTGGTGTCAACAATGACACCGTATGGCATCAATCATGACACCATATGGCATCAATCATGACACTGTATGGCGTCATTCATTGCACCATATGGCATCATCCATTGTACCTATGGGGTCGTCCACTGCACCATATAGTGTCGTCCTTTGTACTATGGTATCATTCATTGCCCCTTATGGTGTCATCCTTTGCATCACATGGTGTCATTCATTGCACCTTATGGTGTCATTTATTGCACCTTATGGTATCATTCATTAAACTTTATGGTGTCATCCTTTGCACCGTATGGCGTCATTCGTTGGATTATATGGTGTCATCCACTGCACCTTATGGGGTCGGTCATTCATTGCACATTATGGTGTCATTTATTGCACCACACGGTGTCATTCAATATACCTTATAGTGTCATTTTTTCCACTTTGTGTAATTCATTGCACCTTATGGTGTCATTCATTGCACTTTATGGTGTCATCCTTTACATCCTTAAAAATAAAATACCACATACATTTTTTCAATACACAACACTTATGGAATAATGCATAGATTAAGAGGATTCTATCATTGCCGAATGATAACCAGGATGACGTCATCACAGACGTTAAAATGGACAAAGGCCCGGAAGCCGCTGTCCATTGGCGTCTGTGATGACGTCAGGCCGGTTATCATCTCAGCAATCTATGCATTATTCCCATTCATAAACCGCACATATTTATTAGAAATTAAACGGAATAACACCATAAACAATGAAATATGGACTAGTTTTGTTAGTTATTTTTAATTCTTCTAACGAACAGGTTTTTAACTAACAACTTAATTAGACAACTATGTACCTGTATATGCTACGACAGTGCACCTGTGCACGCAACATTCAATGTGATAATAACGCTATTCTACAGTACTATAATTTTTATTGAACGTGCGTAGAAAAGTTTACACGGTACGTACATTAAATCTTGATCATGCATTGAGCGATGTGATCAAGTTGTGCGTTGAACTGTGTTACGCGAAACGCGTGCGTCTACACGTTTCACTCAAATATTAGAACGTTCCTAAGTTAGTTGTGGTATCGGCGAGCACGATTGTAAAGTTACCATACTATAATAATACTACCGTTGAATGTATATATAGCTATAGCCTAAGATAATTCTTCATAACATATGCACAAATCCACCAAACTGGTCTGCTGTATCTGATTCGAGACTGGTCTCCATTGTGATTTGACCAACTAGAATGCAGGACGATCATATGCATGTGATACTCTAAGGTCCATGAACTTGATAAATAAAATAGAAATGACATATTGGATAACACATTTACAAAATACGTTCCACTTTGTAACCTTCTTTTTTGCCTTCAATTTTTAAGAAACATAGGCCTACTCTAATTTTACTACTCTACTCATTTTCAGACCCAAAGCTTGCACAAAAATTGATAAATTTGATAATTGATAATTTGAAGAAATTGATAAATTTGGAATTTCTTAAATCAATTTTAGTCCCTAGCAACCTCATAACAACACATTTGAATGTTAATAACTCTTGAGAGTCAAACAGCTATTTATTTCATTTCCTTTTTCCTAAATAAACGTTTTTAATACACATAGACATGGCAATACATGACCAAAGTATTGTGACCTTATCGCTATTTTAAATCTGTCACTAATTGAGATCTGTTTTGATACATACTGTTTTATCAATTACGGTCGCCATGGCGACTACAATTTTTAGTGTGGCAACTTAAATACAGCAACACAAGACACGTTGGTCGCACACAAGTAACTTTTTGGCGACTGTATGACATAAGTTACAAATCACTGCAAACCGGTTATTTATAATTCAGAGCACCCTTTTATTTCTTTCGAAAATAACAATATCAATGAATTTTTAAATTAAAAAATCTCACAATATGAAGTAGTGCGTCTATATGTTTAAACATGCAGTGACCAGGGTTGCAATTCTCAGTGAAGTTTCACTATTTCTCAGGGGCGTATCCAGGATTTTTCAATAGGGGAGGGGGCGACTCAATTGCTTCTTAGTGTTTGATACTAAATTGAAAAAACGATTGTCGGATATCTATCAATTTTCATTCCATTTCATCAATATATCAACACTTTTGCAGCATGTGATTCCATAGAATCGGCTGAACATGGCTAAATAGTATTTGTGTATTTGTTTTTCACTAAAGGGAAGGTTATTTGTGTAACCAAAAATTTTATCGGAAAGTGGATTACCCCTTCCGAAAAGAATCCAAGGTCAAATTTTCAAGAGTGGTCACCCGGAAGGACAACTAGCAGATTCCACTGTCCATCATGTGACACTTGTTTGTTGCCCCAAATAATAACCATATGAGACCTTGTCAATTAAATCATTCCATTTCTAAAATATGAATGTGTGTCATCTCCCAGTTTAAATAGGGATGATCCCTCAATATGGGAAAACTGCATTCCACATACATATTAGTTTGGTACATTTTACATAAGGTTAGCTATATTGTTATACAGAATCCCCAAAAATCACCCAGACTGATTTCTGAAAAAAATTAATCTGAGTCAACAGCGGTATCCTTGACCAAAGTAAGAGATAACATCAAATTCTTGACTTGCAATCTTATTTAACAAGCATCCCCAATCTTATACACCTATGTCTCAACAAAGGAGTAAAATGGCTCCAATATCACAGGGTACTGTGCAATGAAAGCGTAGAAGCATTTGAATAATCTATCAAATGCCTCAATCAAAGATTACTCAGCTGCAATTGGTTGCTTATCTAAAATGATAAAGAACTCTTCAGGCTCGTAGATTGAATTCCCAAGACAGACTAGAACCGGTTGTACAAATTTGTCCTCCATGCGAGAGGCAATATCCTGTATGTCACTACCAATCTGCGAAAACAAAAATAGAACAAACATTGTCTATGCCAGCGGTTCTTAAACTGGTGTCGGCAGACACCTGTATGTATACTATATACATGTCATACTGGTCCACTTAGGCTTTTAGGAATTGAAATATATTCAGAGCTGTTTTAAGACCTGTAATTTTGAAGAATCCCAAGCCCTAGACAGACCCGCTTTTAAGGGAAAAAGCACCAGGGGCTCGCAGATTCCAAAATATTTAGATCAAAGGTCCGTAAAGTTCGAGAACTGCTGGTTTATACCATTCGTTAATAAATTATTGAGAAGCATCAGCGTATGAAATACACGTGAGTAATGGGGCGCGATTTTCTGCGGAAAGTACAGAAATAATCCTCGGAACATTTACACTGACAGGGCAATTCTTCTGCAAGAAATTTGTGTACAAAGTAGCACCTCATTGCATGAATCAGTACTGAAAATATTACACTCTGAAAATAGCCATCGCAAAGAAATTGAGACATGCTTCAGTCCGGTATGTTCCCTTATCATTAACTAGAACGGTAAATACTGTCAGTAACCAAGGTAATGGGGGTTAGATGCATGTCGTTTAGTCTGTGGAGTGAATTGTCAATATCATTGGAACACGTTGTATGCCCTGTCCTGCTTGTAAATTGTGATGTTCAATAACTATCACAACTTAAAAGTGCATTGCCAAATTTATTTCACATTGTTAATGCTCTTGTCAATTGTAATCTCGGCGCCGGAGTACCCGAGGATGACAAGGACTTGTATGCGGGGATGTGCATTTTAAAATTTGCACATCCCCACTAATGTCCCAGCAAAATGTGAAAAAGATGTCCCGGCAAAAAAGACTCGGTACAGTGGGGCCACATTTTGATGCACGCCTCGGCTAAAATATAATAAATTCCCGACATAGCAGGGCACTATTTTACTGCACATCCCAGCTAAGTCCAGACTACTAGGCCAACTACTACTACTTTCATATCCCCGGCTAAATGGGTGCTCATCCCTGGATACTAATCCAGGCTCAATTATGGCTGTGGACGATGCACACACCCACAAACTTTCACATAACAAAATTTTCCACACTTTGACTAAATCTTGGCTAGGTCCTTGCCTATATGCCAGGGTACCCGGGGGATGGGATTACAATTGACAAGTGCATAAATGATGCTGATATAAAATACAGTACTTACAGGGTAGCACTGTAAAAAGTAAGAGCAGGCCTCAACCCTGCTGGATGCAGTGGAAGACTTCCCTTTTGTGGTCTTTTTAGAGTAGTTGGTAGCTGGCAACAGGTAACACAGCAAGACAAGCGAAAGGGCATCTTCTATAAAAGTATAAAATTTAATGTTACCATATTGTTATATCCATAATAGATCAATTTAAAACTAGTTTTTGTCAAATATTGGCAGTGGCGTCGCCAGACTTTTCAATCTGGAGGGGGGCACAACACCTGATTAGGGGGGGCACAATGTTTATTTGTGAATGCTGTGCTGGGGGAGGGCCCTCTGCCCTTTGAGAATTTTTTGATAAATTGAGGGTCCTTGAATGCAACCTGGTGCTATATTTTGCAACTTGAAGTAACTTAATGTTAAATTATTTTTTATTTGAGTATATTTTTAACACTCCAAATCTCATCGGGGGCTGGGGGCACCTGGAGAGGCACAATTTTGTTGGGGGAGGGCATGTGCCCCCCATGCCACCCCTGGCCACGCCACTGAGTAAGTTGGTCAGACGTATAATAATAGATGTTTTACTTAATGGCTCATAAACAGAAGCGACAATTGGAGAATACATGTAAAAAGGTTGAATCCTAAAATTTAATGAAGGGACATATTGTGAGAGCCCTTTGTGTCTCATTTAAATTGGCAAAGTTTAGTAAAAAATACATTACATTCGTATTGGCACTGATTTTAGTAATTTATCTTAGCGTAAATGCCTTCAGCCTGGGTCGATGATAACAGGTCAGACTATGAAGGGTTAATCTGGTAGAGTGTATTGTAAACTAGAACCTGTTCATGAAGTTCAAATTAAATCAATACTAACAATTACATTAGTATAATGTTGAACCACTGTATTTTCTTGGCAAGGACAGTATGTTTAGAATGTGTGGATTTTGGGGGTTGAATCACCTACCGCCCATGAAATTATGAGCCTGTCTTTTTGTGCATGATACATAAAAGATTAGCAATACTTACTGTCCTTGTCCCCATGCTCCTTTAGGAGATTTGACACCACACCAGCCTTCTGGATCTTGCCCACCTCAATGATCTTACGGCTGAAATTACTATGCCATCTCAGCAAAAACCATGATTCCTCATCGGGATAAAGTGTGTTAAACTCCAAATTGATCTGTGAATGGAATTTTATAAACAACTACAGTTCACATATATACAGGGAATTTGTACATTTTGCTTAGCACAACGAAAAGGTAAACATGTAATAATTTTTAGTGATTTGAAGATTTGTACATATTATTGATTTATACATAGCCCCGTGTCGAGTGCCTTTTAAGCAGTGGTGTAGTCACAACCTGGTCATTCGAGACCGAGACCATGGTTCAAATTTCAAGATAGAGTCCGGTGCCGTAAGGTTCGTGACCGAGACCTCATATACATATTGTATAGGTGCCTTCCAATCATGAGGTTCCCAGTTCGAGTCCCTCCAAGATCAATGTATGTCGTCCAGTTTCAGAGTTGTTACTCCGATTGACAATTCTTAACAATGGACGTTAAATATGAATTTAAGACCTCGGGCAGCTTGCGGCATTGATAATCCAAATGAGGCTTCTTCGCGTGTTCCTGCTTGCAGGAGGATCCAAAATACATACATACATACAAACTGCTACACAATGTTCAAATACCACACAACGTCATGACTAGGCCTATAGTTCCGACCCGATCATTATGGATACTCACTCCTGGCTATAACGACTCGTGACATGACAACATTATCCAACTTGAATGCTACAAGTGTTCAGTCATTAAGAGACACTTTATATGAAGAGCGCCCTTAATTTTTAGGTTTCAGATGATACATAACACACGTGTGAAAGGTAGGCATATAGTGTCCCTTTAGTTTAACAATATTTCCCTTTATGAATTGAAGAAGCATTAATAAACTGGCCACTATTTACTGGGACACAATGACATACCATTGTATCCAAATGATGCATAATCCAAGTAGGATAGCTACAAACTTTACCAATTGGTACGAATAAGTGAGTCATTGATTAATAGATCACTATATCTTGTAACATTTTCACATACAATTGTGGCCCAATGATGCATACTACAACACTGATTTTGAAGCTCTGTGACTTGTTTTTTTGGCCTCATGGATAGCAAGTTCTTACCTTTTCCACTTTTTGAAAGTTATCTGTCTCTGTATGCTTAAAATTAAAATCAAGTCACATGTAAATAATGCAAGATCTCATATCTCTTGCATGATTCTTATTAAACTAGGTTCCATGATTTGTGATAGATGTCATTTAACATTTATTAGTGTCAAAACAACTTTCTCAGATATTCCAAACTAGACCTTATTTTTTTGGAAACGGCATAAGCCCATGCTATCAAAAGAATGCCAACTTTATAAGCAAGCTCAATCTGCAATAACTATTTCTTACATTTTTTAAAACAGTTTATGACAGAATATCACTAATTACACATTAACATCATCTCACCAGCTGTGGCATATCCTGGAACCTGGGAAATATACGCAATATCTCCAAAAATGCAGGCTGAGACGACTCAATCAACCCCCTTCTGTACGGAAAAGTTTCTTTCATGAACTTTTGATGTTTGGGGCGGTTTTCTTGACACGGGGGGTGGAACTTCATCCATTCAATCTGAAAACAGATAATACAATTAAAATGCATATATTGAATAAGGTTTTTTCCTTGTGAGCATTCATGTTATGTCCTCTTACAACATTCCTTTATTATTAATGAGATTCACTAATGCAATAAAACATGTAAATTGGAAGGGTTTTTCGAAATTCCCATTGCAAAAACATTTTGCTGATAGATTTCATCCATCGTGTATGGAAAAGATTAGTCGAAGACAAGGAAATTCTGGCATTACAAATGGGAAGTAACGGTATCAAGCGTGTTTCAGCAGTAATCGACCACCAGGGGACAACAAATGAATTGGAAAGTGACATCTCTAATACATCTGTACATTTGGGGAATGAATATCAACAACGTACCTCCTTTATATTTATAACTTAAACTAACCTTGTCGCCTGTTTGTTGGTCAAGAGCCACCACATCATACTTTGGTTTCTTGGAGGACGTCATCTTCGCTGTATTTACACTTGATCCTGAAGCCATTGATCCTGAAGACCTTTTATTCTCCAGCCCTACGCAAGACTTTGCATTCCTCCTCTTATTTTTTAAGCGATTTTGAAAGTATCCAAATCCGTTGTGGTAGTATGCTTCCTGTATGTAACAAAATTTTATTATTAATTTAATACGACCAACTGCCAATCAGAGTGACCAGCGACACCTGCCAGAAAAAACTAGACTGGTGAAAATAAAACTCCAGAAAACGCTAAATGTCAATTTTCTTAACTACATCATTGTTTTCGTCTGACGTCATCACCAGTTAGCTAGGGTATCACTTTACGCAAGGCGCTCCAAATTTCAATTGTAACTAAATAAGTACCTTGACGTGGCATTCCATAACTAATGAGACGCTACCTACGGTTGATATTATCAATTATATTCTAGATTCATACAAGGACATGCATAGTGTGGAAAAAAATATATAAAAGCTATAAATAGCATCTAATTACTTGATTTGTTTAATGTTTTAACTAAATTCTCAAAAATGCAGTCAAAAGTGCCAATTTTGAAAATTTCTCACAAAAAAAGATAGATTTAGCCCAATTTGAAAAAAAACGTACACTAGAACCAGTGAAAAAACGCTAGATCTAGTGTAAAAACCCTAACTCTGGTCACTTTGCTGCCAATGTGCATAAATAGTATAGCAGAATTAATACCTCTAATATAGATGATGTATTATAACAGTATATTAACTCAAAATAATCGGAATCGGGCCGATTATGAGATCAATACTCAGTAGATCGGTATATTGGATAATTGCATAATCGTTTGAACACTACTATTAATTAGTATGCATGATACGAATGGTACAAATAATAGGCTTCTTCATTTGACCAGGGCATCACTGTACCAAGTATCCACTCGTTTTAACTTACGATTAACGAGTAGGCATCAATTAAAGAAAGTATTTTTCATATCAAGCCCCACCCACTCATTATTATGCATGACACCAGCACGGTCCAAAATTAGGCTTCTTAACTTACCCATGGAGCTTTATACCAACATACAGTTCTTGAGATACCATGTTAACAAGTCATTTTTTATTCCTTGCTAAAAGGAATCTATGCGGTCACGCAGGCGTGCATACAGTATGTGTGAGTGCGTGTGTGTATGTGTGTCCGTGACACTTTGCTTGTAAACACGATATCTGAAGAACAACAACCTGTACACATTTCATATTTGGCATGTAGGTTGCCCATATTGAGTACATGAGGTCAGTTAGGGGCCAAAATCCGAAATATTACAAGCAATAACTCCCATTGACAGGGTCCGACATGTTTGATATTTTGGAACAAGTTGTGAATATTGTAGAGGATTGTTTTCAAACCTAACGGTCATGTGATCCAAGGTTAACAAAGGTCAATTAGGGGTCAAAAACTAGTATTTTTTGCAATACCTTGAGAACAAAATGTCCGTCAAGGTCGGGAGCTACGCTATTGTAATCCATTAGTCAACCCGCATCTGCTTGACCTTTGACCTCCGATGACCTGTATTAGTTTCTTTAGTTATTTGAATTTGTGTGGCCACAACGGATCACAAAGGTACCTTCTGATCAAAATTGTCCATAGGTTGACCCCCGTGCGACCTCTGTGTGCGAAGTTATCGGAGGTCAAGACTGGGAGAAATTGAAAGGAGACAAATTTTCACCCAACTCCATATACCTATGGTGGGGGAAGCACCAAATATCTGATCAACTATATTTGTCAGCATAAAATGTCAATGGTTACCTACATTCTAATCAGACCTGTCATGTTACTGTCACGTATTTGTTCAGGTTTAAGATTATGCCATATTTTGAATTTGTACAGGTTGGTGTTCTTCAGATATCACAATTGCTATTAATCACACAGAAGCCCTTACTGTTGACTGACTCAATTAGAGACTGTCTGTGCATGGTCACCACAAAACAAACACCACTACAGCATTTGACCTTCAGTTACCTAGATGTTTATGTACTGGTCACCAATGAATCTGCTAATGCATGTGGATCTAGCTACCATGATGAAGGTACAGGTGTACAGCTAAGTGCTCAATGTTGAAAATTAACAATAACATACATACCACAAGTAACTTTGTCATTTGACTCAACAAAAACACAGTGGTGTATAAATTTGTTGTCTGGATTGTCAGATTGACAAAAATCATATTTACTAAAAAAGGGGAATTTTCTCACAAAACTTGGGCATATAAGTCACCCTGGTTCTGTCACCGACTGGCCACTACAAATACCATACTGGAATGTTTCAACCTTCACAATGTTGTTTCAATCTTTATCAACAATCAATAATAAAATTCATAAAAAATATGGCAAGGAATCACTACGCACAGTTGCGTTCTTGTTAGATATATAATTAACAATAAGCCGCGTCCACTAACTAAGATGCATGGTGAGTCGTGACAGCTGCAAAATTTAAGCCACATGCATATTGTTATAATTTGACAAATGAAAGCTATCTTGAGGTTGATACCATCAGATCTATTATTCCTAATTAGCAATATAAAATTAGTATAAAATACAATATTTTAAGCCAAAAATTGCACATAAAAATTGAAGTGTTTTCAAATCTATTATAAAAGCTTGTGGGCTAGAGGTATATATCAATTGGAATTCATTCATTCATTTTTGGACACTCCACCATAATGTACTCACATGTCCTTGACATCCAAAGGAGGTATCCTTTAGCTGAGGAATCTCTATCACCAAAGCTCTGGCCATTGCATCCTTGTGATCCCTAGAAGGGTAACTGAAGGTTAAAAAACGATGTATAGATAATAATATTGACCATGATATGAAATTACACTAAGGGTGTGGGAATGCCTGTGAAATGGTGAAAGGTTTTCCTCTATTCTGACTTTTATCAGTGGATGCTTAACTCAGCTTAAGTGATTGATTGTGTTTAACGGCTCATTTATAACACTGCGGCTTGATAGCGCCATCTTCAGATTTTATCCTAGCCGAGCCTCGAGGATCATTGGATTGTGGCCCATGCTCCAATCTTGTACAGTATGATGAACATCAAGCGAGAAGGCAGAAATGACATGTACCATTTTGAAGTCTTTGGTATGGACATGAAACCACTATTCAATTTCAGTCTACCGACTTGCAGGGGGATGCTCTACTCTTGCACCACGGCTAGTCGGTAAAACAGTGCAATTTTACTTGCCATGTTGCATATCATTATTCTTTATCTCATCAAATGGCTTAGCAGACATAAGATGATACCCAGATATAATTTATTGCTGGAATTCTATCCACTGAATTTTTACCAACTCCGTGATTTCAAAAGGGAAAAAGTTTGGATTGCTGATCGTGTTGACACTTGACATTGCCCCTGTATGAATGAACCATCATAATAAAATCAGCCTAGGGATCACACACCCTAGAGTGAGTATATTGTTATTGTGTGTAACATGATGTATAATGAATATAACATAAGAGCCCAAACTTGCATTATGCATGGTTTCTTGCTAATAGGAATATGGCATTACTACACGATAAAGTCATCATTTTTTTGGGGGGGGGGGGGGGGGGGGGGACATGGCCAAAAATTGATTAGCCCACTAGTCATCTGGTCAATCTTTCAGTGACCTTTACATACATAGGCCAACGGTCCCGGAAGCAGGTCGACTATTGGATTATAACATAACTTGCAACTCACACAAACAGTTCGTTCCCAAGTTATTGCATAATACTTCATCCACTATTGACCTTTTAATGACTTTGGATCACATGATCATGAGGCCTATGTTTCTAAATATTCCTCTACCCATCCCACAATAAATAGCAACCGTGTCAAATCTTGTCACTTGTAATATTAGAGAGGTCAAACCCAGGTCGAGGGTCAACCTATATATACATAGACATTTTATACTCATTTTATTGAAGGGACATCTTTGGCAAGCGAAATGGTCAATAATCAGTTTTTCGGTCGAAAAAATTGGTTTATCGGTCAAAAAATCAAGTTTTCAAAATAACTTGGTATATCGGTTGGAAAACATGGTTTTTCTAAAAAGCTGGGTTATCGACAGAAAAACTTGGTTTTTCGACCGATAAACCGAGTTTTCCGTTTTTTGCCTAATTATTGAACATTTCACGTCCGGATACAGGTTGGCGATCTGAACACATGTGCACGAACGGCACTCATACTACAAAAAGAGTTTGTTCAGTTACCATGGAAATCCAAAAAACAAGTTTATCGATAAACCAAGTTTTTCAACTGATAAACTTGTTTTGTCTAATTATTGAACATTTCGCATGCCACAGGCATTACATACACACACACTGGAGGTGGATACATATGTTCATTGGTGGCGATCACGGACAGGGGGACATGTTCCCCCAATATTTTCTGTGGGGAGACATAATATCAAATGCCCCCCTCCAAAAAATGTCATGTACATTTCCACATTTCATTGGTAGGTGGCGAGAAATTGAACACAAAAATCTTCTGTGACCTTCAGAATGGCACCAAATCCTTGGTTCCAGAGGTTTCGCCGCAGGACCCCAAACAGGGAACCTCAGTACCACTGGCCAGAGTGTGTGAAGCACTCACCCAAGTAAATGCCCCCCTCCCAACAACTGAAACAGATTGCCTCCCTTGCATAGGTTTCCCTAGCGAACACAAGGAACCAAAACCAGACAAGCGACAACAAAAAAATTATAAACTTACTCCCCACACTTTGCCGTCAGATATGTCATTAGTTTTGCAACCATGCGCTGTCGGACAGAATCGCTCAAAGGTCCAACTTCTAATTCACTATCTAAATAATCAATAAATGCACTGTCAGAGAGTATTTCACGAATATGGAAATCCTGAAATGAAGAAACAATTTGCATTGGTTAAAATAATCTAGTGCACAAAATACTGACAATAACTACAAATTATTTCTGCAGAGGGACGAAATGCACTTTTAGGCAAAATTATTTGTATATGCTTGGTTCCCTGCCGATATGGCTGAGATTGTTCTTACTTTAGTAGAGGGTGCAAAGGAATACAATTTTAACATCCCAAAAAGTTGTACCACAAGTTCACAAGTTTTTGTCATAATTGTGTATACCAAAAACTCTAATTTATTCATAGATAGGGCTTCAAATTCATGAATAATTTAGTTTCATGCTGCCTAATGTAGAGCGGTGTACCATTGACCTTCACATTTGTGAGCACTGGGGTCAAAAAAGAAAATTATTATGGGGCATTAACATTATTAATTTATTAATATTTTAATTACGCCTCACCCAACCGTACCATATAGCGCATGTACATGGTCATGACATATAAATACTTAACCCACAAAAAACAAAAAAGAGACCCTCGAAACCTACTTGAGGGGTAATTTTGTAAGAAAATGGCCCCCGTAAATAATATTAGTTTTTACCCTGGTGAGAACACGTAACTTGTACTGGTCTTGTTCATCATAAATAAGCCATAGATTTTAAACTGACAAAAAACACATTATCAGACTGTTGTGACACATAACATAAACAAAAAGTCTTCACTAGAAAGAAATGACAAGTATTATGGAGAAAATTCCTAATACAATAAGTCGCTGATGACAATTTCCATTGCATAATTTGATTTCATGCATATTATGTAACTAGCTCTTTTTCAGCAAGAAAACCAAGAGGTTTTGAGATTCATTGGCATCTAAGTTCATTATGTACAATTGGTCCTGACCCTTTGCGAATATTAATGCAACAACAACATCCACATCAATGTCCTTCCTTGCTATCAGCACAAGTTTGATGAAAAAATTGACTTAAAAATAATTTGCTTTAAGCCCTACCACTCATTAATAATGAGATTGGCACCAAAATAATTAGGGATTGTCTATTCACTATGGGCAACCTACATACCAAGTATGACCTCAGCCCACCTTGACACTGCTGACAAAATGTGATTTTGAGCCATTATGGGCAAAATTACACGCCCCCTCATTAATATTATTGAGATTGAATTCCCTACCATGAAATCATATACCCTACCTCCCACCACTACCATCAAGTTTTATCAATATCGGACACACGGTTGCCGAGATATTGACATTTTGAAGAATTCGCTCTAAGCCCCACTCACTCATTAATATTCATGATATTGGCACCAAAATAAATAGGGATCGTCTACTCACTATTGGTAACCTATGTACCCAGTATGACATCAATCCACCTCGGCATAGCTGAGAAAATGTGATTATGAAAAATTCTGAGCTAAATTACAATTGGTCCCGTCTCTCCATGAATATTAATGATATTATGTTTTCTACATCCCACACATTTACCCTGCCTCCTACCATTAACATCAAAATAAGTTTGATCAAAATCAGACACACGGTTGCCAAGATATTGACATTTTTAACAATTCGCTCTAAGCCCCTCCCACTCATGAATATTCATGATATTGGAACTAACATAAATGGGGATCGTCTACCGACGGGTAACCTATGTACCAAGTATGACATCAATCAATATGAAATAATTACAAACTTGGCGTCCCACACACACACACACACACACGCAGTCATGACTGCATAGATTCCTACGGCTAAAGCCAATGAATAAAAAAGCTTACACCCGGACGTGTATAAGTTGGTCCACTGGAAGAGCTGCTATGTGCATTATTGTTTCTTGATTTTGGTGAAGAGGCCAAACTCGGCGAAGATCCAGACTTCTGAGACGATAAATCATAAAACAAAATAAAGGTGTGTGATAAATTGATATTGGAATGGATCCATATGTTTAATTTAAACTAGAGCACTAATGGTGCAGAAGCTCATATGGCCCATAGGTGACTTAGGCCCCCAAAATCCTTAACCACACAAAGGAGGCATTTGATTCCAAAATAACAATTTTCTCTGTATATAATTTCTTTGTAATGTTTCGTAAAGTGCCATTATTATAAATTCATAGTACAGGTAGGGCTGCAACCAGTTTCTAATAGCCAGGCAGCCCCTGAGCATGGCATTATGAAAATACAATATTTTGAAATCAATGTGAGAACAGGGTTGTAGCTGCGCCGGGCGGCAGCACTCGGCATTCGATATTGCCGCTCCCCACTCAGGGCCAGAACTGTGTTGTCCACCTGGCAATGGAAAAACAAAATTAAAACCCAAGCCTGAGAAGTGCCATTTCCTGAGTGCAATCTAGGAGTCATTTTTAGCCAAATTTTCGTAGAGAGGTCACATTTGGTTTTGCTCTAGATATACAACCCTGGCAGCTACTGCTTGTAGCCTTTGCGCCGTTTGCGTATGACGTTATGATAAAAACAATATTTTGCAATGTGAGCTAGACCTTTGTGTATGACGTTATGATAAACGTGTATGCAATTGTACATTATTTCTGTGTAAAATTTGATGATATTGATAATTCCATAATAGGTCTACTGCATGCATATGCAAAATAATGTTTACTTATACCATGGAATTATTCCATGCTTATACCATACAAAATTGTGTTTAAAAGTTGACGTAACTTAGAAATGCATTTTGTATAAAATTATTATAGAAACAATACTGCAAGGTTGCTAAAATTTAATAATTTTCATTGCGCAATTCATCTTAAATAAACAATTAAAAACTTACGCCCAGACGTGTGGAGGTTGTACCACTGGAGCTGTTACGTGAAGAATTGTTCCTTGATCTTGGTGTTGAGGTTAAACTTCCAGATCCAGACTCAGGCGATAAGTCCTAAGAAATGTGTGATAAATTGATATTAGAATGGAGCCATATGTGACACGCCACGACAAATCAGGTATTATGTCGGCAACAGGGAATACTTTAATGACACAACTTTGGATATCAGTTTTTATGCTTAGATACTGCTCTTTGTTGCATTATTATGTATGATGTACAGAAAAATTTATATGCATTCTTTCAATTGCATTATGTGTGGTATTTCGTTATGCGATGCCAGCTAAATTATTCCCTGGTCGGCAATCTTCATTTAAAAAATAAAGACATAATATTTCATCCAATTTATGTCATTCTTGTCAAAATATCAATATAACCCACGAAACTTATTTTTTGATCAGTGTCCTGGGGAAGGGGTCTAAGGGGAGGGGGGGTCTTTTATGACTAATTAAGGTGCTCTAAATGCAAAATGGTGCAATATTACAGGCGGAAGGCCTATATATATTCTAGCATGCCATCCAAAGTGGGGGGCGAAAATTATTTATTGATCAGTGTCCTGGTTAAGGGGTCTAAGGGGAGGGGGTGTCTCCCTCCCCTTTGGAAATTTTTTGACTAATTAAGGTGCCCTAAATGCAAAATGGTGCAATATTACAGGCGGAAGGCCTATATATATTCTAGCATGCCATCCAAAGTGGTGGGGGGGGGGGGGGTCAAAAAAGGGTTTCCGCCCCCCCCCCCCCCCCATCGAGAGTGGCGGGCAGTCACCCCCTCTGCCACCGTTTCCTACGCCTATGCAACTTCTTTACTTTCCAATGCTTTATCAGGTTTTGGAACAACCCAGCAAACACAAAACATTATCATAACATTTTTTTAAAGAGCCTCTGAAATATGTTTTTATAAGTTAAATGTGGTGTTATAAAAACGTCGGCATATTATTTTAATAACGTTTTTGTGTTTGCTAGGAAGAAACATGTAAAGTGCATAGTGATTTCTTGTCTTAATTTTGAAGACCTATACCAGGATAAGTATTGACTCAAAAATAAACAAGCTAAATTTTAAGTTTTTAGACTTAGTCATCACAGAGGCAGCGGACCTCGGCTTGGCCTCGGTCCGCTTAGCCTCTGCGATGACGTCATCATCAGTCTTAAATCACATTTGTGACCGGCTACCCTCCTGAGATATACTGTGTTAATGAGCTATCTAAAAAAAAAACCCAATAAGCTCTGAACAAGTACATAATATGTAAGAGTAAGAGTTTTCACTGTGCAAAAGGGGACATAACCCCACATACACCTGAAAACAATGAAACAATGGAAACATTTAATGACATTATAATTACTCACAGAAAAAGGGTCCTCTTCATGAATCTGATCAGTGTCGCTTGCTTCTGTAACGTCAAGGGCTGTGACATCCCGGTCGGATTCCTTGTAAGTTTGGGGAACTTGGGCTGGTTTCAGCCTTTCAATGGCACATGACAGCTTCCTCCTAATGCCAAACTTCTTAATACCAAGAGACTCCAGATCCTTCTCACTCATCGTCATTAGCACTTCCATGTCTATTTCATTTTCTGTAGAATAAACCATGAGGACCGTCGTTCAATTCCCTAAAACTTTGTGACGTAGAGAGAGATAAAAGCAACGACCATTGTTCTCATAGGAGGAGAGTGGAGATAACGGAATATAGTCTAGCATCTGCAGAGGAGATACCACTTTGTAGCGAGGGTGGTTTGGTTTTCTGATAGCATAAGCATGATAGTGCTGAACATATTCCAATGTGAAATATTCATTCACAACAAAGAACACAGAATTGTCAGGGTCCACAACTAAGATTGTTTCAATCTTACTAAATAGCAAGACTTCAGAAATGCTATCACACCCAGTAACAACAAATAAGTGGGGTTTATATGTTGTTCCGTATAAGCACACTTGATTCACTACAAACAATTCGTCATTGTTTTCCAAATGTAGACGGTCCTTAATAAATTCACTGCCCACTAAGCTGCTTACTTCACACATGTTTCCACCAGAACATTCAAATTCTGCTCGGAGACCAGAACCGCAACCCCAATTTGCACATTGATATATTTGATGTTTGAATGCTACAGTTTTGCATATGTTTTTGAAATTGCAAACAACATGACCCAGCCTCTTACTAAAATTGTGTTTCAGTTCATACTTTAGACAAGACATCCTTGACAATGGGCCTCCCATGTAAATACAGCGAGGATAATGAACCATATGGTGCTGTTTGTTTATCATCCTTGCATTAGGAAAAATGGTTTTAAACATGTTGTGATGTTTGGAAATGGCATGCTTCAAACTGACCAAATGTGCAGGGTCGATTCGTGAAGAAAAGATCAGATCCATACAAATTAGCAACTGTAGAAGGAGATTATATGGTGGATAGTCATCTACAACAACATCACCAACTAAAAACGGAAGCATTCTTGTTAAGCACCACATTTGTGAAGCTTTTTGGCCGATTCCATGGTCACTAAGATTCCGTATGCAAGAATCTGAAATAGCAGATGGTTTGTTCTTCTTATCTGAAAAGCCATATGAGAATGACTTTAGTCTTTGATTGAACTGTCGGATTGTCATCTTTCGCTCAACAACTATTATCTCATGAAGTATGAGCTTGACTTCGTACGGACATACCCCCTCCAACATATCATGCATTATATCCAAGTTATAATTTTCCACAACATGAAAATAGTTCAGTGAATTCAATAAACAATCACCCTTAACCCCTGTAGAAGCATCTCCATTCTGTCTTAGTTGAGCGGTTTGCACGTTTTGATTATGAGTATGAACATCTCGCATTACAAAATCCTCTTCGAAGAAATTTGACTGTATATCATCACGAGTGGCGAAACACAGGCGACACAATTTATCAGCTGATGGGCTAAAGAAACCAAACATTTCATGAGCTGCAAGTGTATCAACTGAAACAGACACTAATGTTGCCCGGCAAATATATTTTCCAGTTGTTAAATCCATATCTATTCCATCATCTGTCTCAAGTTTCTTCATGTCATCAACAAATGGTTGTAGAATTGTGCTAAATGAGTACTTCTTCAAATCAAGAGCATGGCAAACTGCTAGTAGGTGTACGGAACTCATGACAGAGTTAACATGTGATGGAAGATTGTCAATCGTATAATAAAACAGCCCGAGTTTATGAATTTTCGTCTTGCTTCCAATTGGATTTGCTACCTCAACATCATCATAGTATAGTTGAATTCTGATTGCATCTGGATATTTCTCGAAGAAGGCATGGTTTAAATACTGATATCCATTCCTGTAGCTGGAAATCCCAAACTTTGCAGCTAAATTTTGTGATTCATCGTGGATAAGCTTCTGAATCCCACCATTGTTGAGGACTAGCTTTAGCACTTCAATAATTGGCACATACTGAAAGGTTTCGGTAATCATTTTTTGTCTGAAAAGGCCAGATGTTTTATCAAAGTGTTGATCAAACCGAACTCCAAGTGCTTTAGCAACTGGCTGGACTAAGAATAAATTATCCTTCATATAGTTTGACTGTTGTAATGGCGTTTCTAAACCACAAAAAGGTTTTTTAAATGAATCACATTTCGACATTAATGATTGATACTGCTCTGAATCTCTGGGAATGTTGAATATGTCACCAAGATGGGCAATATCCCTTTGGATGTTCGTTAAAACCTCACTAAAAACTGTTGTAGTTCCGTTGATGACCATCTTAACAGCAGACTCTGTAACTGCCGATGTACTACGCAACCGAACTATGAGATCTGCACAAATTCTTTGCAAATCAGTTTGGTTCAGATCATCAAGGTTATCCTCTGGTTCATTGTCATCTACATGGTTGAGATCTTCTATGTCGTCTTCTGGTTCGTAACCATCATCTTCATTTCCCCCATGATTCACAACTACAACATTGCCGTTATTGAGATTATCAATGACATCTGCATGGGCGGGTAAAGGATGATGCCTACGCAAATGACGCGTGTAGGAATTCATCAATGCGAATGTCCTATGACAGCCATCTTGCGAACATATCAGTGTTCTCTGACATCCATTTCCAAAAATCCCATGAACACCTCTGAGATGGCGAATTAAATCATTCACGTCAGGCGATGCTCTCTGACATAAAAAACAAATGTAGGCCATGGTCCCTCTGGTGAGCCAGAATGATCAGTAGGCTACTCACTACTCAACTTCACAGCAGGTTACATGTACATCTAGAATGCAAACAAATATAAAAGTAAACCTATATAGTTACAAAAATGCTTGATGCAATTTTTCAGTAAAGGTAGCTATTTACATTTCAAGATTTGAAGATGCACACAGTATTTAGGCCAGCATAAAACCAGTTTACAAAATAGTTTACATACAGTACATTACTGTCCAGTTGTAACAATAAGCAATAGTTTTAGTCTAAAGATAACTTACAGCTCGTTAATTAAATTTCTAATTTCAGCTGCAACAAACTTAGCACATGGTCGCTGTCCTATAACATGGCTTCTACAGGATTTTGAAATTTTGACAAGTTCCTCAACATTACATTCATGTATAAGATACTTCAGTAATCTTCCAAATGAGTACACATCTGAAAGAATACTCTGTTCTTCTCCAAAATTCTCACGTAATTCCCATCCAATGTGAGAATGTTTTTTCCTGTAAACTACCTTCTGATTTGCATTTAAAAAGTATCTTCTTGGTGAACATACGAGTGTAGCATTTCCAAAGTCAATTATGTTGGGGACCATCTGGTCTGAAATGAGAATATTATCACCATGAAGATCATTGTGCAATATCCCCTTACTGTGAATATAAGACAGTCCTTCTGAAACCCCAGCACATATTTGCATCCATTCGACTTTGTTGAATGAACTTTTTCCTACATGAGAGTTAAAGCTACAATCGTCAGTTGAAACCAACTCCATAACTATTTTTCCTTGACCAACCATCCCAAAGAGATATGGTATCGTAGGATGACCACCCTGTAGGTGATGTAAAATTCTTGCTTCTGTTGTCAAGTTTGCGGTTTCACACTTCAACTTTTTTACAGCGACCAGTGTAGGTTGGGCAAGTAGGGAAAAATTAGCCACATGTACATCACCATAGGTACCTGACCAATGCTTACAGCTGCTATCAATTTTTATGAAGGACTCCCCGATAGTTACAGGCAAGTTTATTAACTGGCTCTTGATAGCTACAACCGATTTTTGACGGCTCATTTCATGCGGATTTGCTAAATTCTTAGATACTGCTGATCGGAAAGCAATTGGAAGCACAAAACTTGACGATTTAGCACAGCTGAGCTTCTTGCTTAGAGTTGCGATAGGCTTCTTAAAGCTTTTAGTCTGCAATATTTCCTTTTCTTGGGCAGTGATCACTCCTTTCAGGTTGATGTTTTCAGCTTCCAAAATTTTCTTTCGTCTCTTGCAATTTTTCCTGTACCGTCGATTTCTTGCTGGATTTGATCTTTTTCTCTTTGAAGGCCCATTCACAATATTTTTATCATCTATGTACAGAGAGATCAAAAATAATTTGCCATGCATACTGCTACGTACTACTACAATATTTTATTAATATTCATCTATTAACAAGCTGAAATTGTCAATAGTGCACAACTGCACATGGGTTTTTTTTTTTTATTGTGGGTATACCAATGTGTGACATATTTATGTCCCAATTTGTCAAAATGTATATGTATGTAACCAACATAATTGGTGTAGTATTAGGTAAAAAAACACTGAAGGTCAGCAGATCACTCCCAGGCTTGGGAATGTCAATGAACAATTCCATTGACATTGACTCAGGGTGAATTTAGAGATACTATAAGTAAGTAAGATTGGTTAAAATCCTGTAAAAAGCTGTTCTTTATTGCAGTGTTCACGCTCAGTGGCGTCGCCGGGGGGGCCAGGGGGGCACGTGCCCCCTTCTGGAAAACCTTGTGCCCCCCGTGTGCCCCCCCCAACTGAGATTTGGGCTTTAAAAAAAAAAAAAAAAGAGAAAATAAAATAAAATATGAGAAACAGTGGCTTATTTTCGCAGATTTTTCCACAATTTTTTTTTAACAATCTAAAAAATGTATATATTCCTGACAGTCTGACACTAATTTTACTTCAAAAGATAACAAAAGTAGCACCAGATTGCATCTAGGACCCTTAATTATTCAAAATTTTCTATTTTTTGTATAATTTTGTGTCCGTCTTATTAAAAAACGTAAATTTGGACAGACTTACCCACAAATAAGACAATTCTTGAACATAAGTTTACTTCAAAAGTTACAAATTTAGTACCAGATTGCTTCTAAGGACCCTAATTGTTAAAATATTTCTCAAGGTGAAAGGGTTCATTTCCATTTTTTGTATGACTTTTTGTCCTTCTTAATCAAAACCGTAAATATCGGACAGACTAACCAAAAAATAAGGAATTTCTTGAACATAAATTTACTTGGAAAGTTGCAAAATATAGTACCAGATTGAATCATGGGACACCCCCCTCCCCTTAGACCCCTTCCCCAGGACGGCGATCACAAAATTCGGGATGGCCCTCCCGTCAGCTAAATTCTGGGTATGCCACTGATGAGAAATACAGGAGGAGAGAAGACTGGCCCAAAGGATTAATATGTCAAAAATGTAGGTTTTGCTGCAGGGGGTAGGGTGAAGCATGGTCTTGTGGTGCCCCCCCCCCCATAGGACTGTTGGGCCCCCCCAGAATAAAAAGTCTGGTGACGCCACTGTTCACGCTAGGATAATAATTTAAGGGGGGAAATTACAATTTTTGGGGGGGGGGATTCAGGATTGGGAATTCTGAAATTATGCATAAATTAGGACTTTTTCAACATAAAATAATGTTGTATATACTAGTTTTATTTACAAATGACAGCTGGGCATCAGTAGTACAAATTATAAACTGATAAAATGAAACAACACACCCAAAAGAGAAAAAAAAAATCAGGGGGGATAATCCCACCCTACAAAATCCCCAATGCGGGATCGGCAAGAAAAGTGCGGGAATCCCGCGCTGTAGCGTGAACACTGCTTTATTGCATGCAGCAAGATTAAATTTTAACCAGTAGACAAGAACAGCAGTTGGGTCCTTGCCAGTTGGAAATGGAAATTAAGGGTGGTGAATTTGGTTTCATGAAAAAATTTTGGCAGCCATTTTGAAAAGTCCCCTCTGTAACAAAAGTTAGGCAAATTCAGATCGGGCACTAGAGGCCACTGGGGCACTGTTTTAGTATTATGGCTCCTTGATTATAATTACTCAAGAGTTGAATTGTCAATTATTACTCTTTTCATCGATTTGTTGACCATAAAACATGGATATAGCCACCACAATTATGACTCTTTTTTTTTTAAATGACCGAGTTGATAAAAATGTTGATTTCTTGGCGGCCATTTTGAAATTCAAGATGGCTGCCCCCAAAATGAGTCAATGTCTTAACTAGTGGTCTTATTGGGTTCCTTGACCCTGAAAACATAGGTATAGACGCCAAAATCAGGTCTTTGTAGGTCTTGTAAGCCGAGACCAAAAGCAGTTATTTTGAAAAGCGCCCTCTGGGGCCAAAGTTAGGCGAATTCAGATTGATCACCAACGTTTTTCTGAAAGCCCTTGATGTGTAGAACAAGAAAATCCTGGTTGATCATGTAAAACAGAGATGGCCACGAATGACCCCCTAGAGCCTACAGTACTCTGCCTAAGTGTTACATATCTTGAATTCTTGTTGTAGTTTTAAAAATCCCTGCTACTGCTGCCTTTATAAGAACTACCCCCTGTCACACCTTTTCACAGTAAAAACCTTCCACATTCCAGGAGATAAATAAAAAATGCATTCCTTGAAGCCTGCAGAAGCCCGGGGACTTCAAGAGGCTAGTTGGATATTACATCTTCATGTC
>JAODFY010248149.1:0-15817 GCA_027580055.1 Paracaudina chilensis | reverse complement strand
TATATATAGCCAAAGGCACTATGGTTCCTTGCTTAGGGGTATATAACATTGATAATTATATACATAGGCCTAACGGTTATAAGTTTGTGCCCAAATGGTAAAAATATGTTATCTATATGTACCAAGTTTAATGTTTAGTAATTTGACCTCAAATGATCACTCATATGACCATCCAAATTTTCGACACCAAATGTTACTTATATGTACTAAGTTTCATGTACAACCAACAATGTTTAGTATTTTGGTACATATAGTTAACATTGGCACACACATTTGTTTTTTTTTTATTTCACTGTAATAATGCAAAATGTATATCCTGGGTACTATGCTATAACACACAATGACTTCAATGCTAAAGCAAGGAACCAACAATTAAACCTTCTTAAGGCCCCGTCACACTACTACACGATTTTTTTCTGAGGAATCGAAATAACCAATTTTTGTTCGGATATTCCAACCACAATGATAAAGAAACCGATTTGCTATCTGTATAATCAATCTGATGTGGAATAGCCCTCTCCTCAATTTGTATATATACTATGTTTCCTTTTATGGGATAGCTATCCGATTTCTCTTCCGATTTTTATCGTTTTTCTATATGACGTCACTTAAGAATGTGGCCCGTTTCGTAACAACGCATAGTGCCGCACATACAGTCAAACTAGATGATCTAAAAGAGCGCGTGAGTTGTACATGCGCGTCTAACAATTGAAAATTAAACGAGCCAGGTTCAACAGAACCAAACTCCGATCGCATAGACCAACCGTAATATAAATTTGTAGAAAGTCGTTAATGGATTAATGGATGGATTAATATCTGAATAAAATATAAACCATGCCATCAAAGTAATTGTAAAGTAAAACTAACACAGTTACCGAATATCTTTATGAAGAAAACAAAAACCCAAAACTGAAAAGCAGTGCTAAAAACATAACCAATCAACCAACCAAACCAACCGACGGGGAGTGAGGGGGCAAAGAAAGGGTATGGGGACAAAATTCCAGATATATGTACTTTGGGTAACAAAAAGTGAGACTTGGGGCAACAATTGGAATTATGACAACAAAACATTTAAGTTAATATTTAATCCACTTCTTCAATATTCGATCCGTTATCCTTGGATTCGTCAGCTTGAGTAGACCGGCTTGTCTGCCCTGATAATGAACCAAAAGTTCCAGATGTACCTCTGCATTGCCTCAGCTGGGAGTCACAAACGTTCTTTAATTCCAGATGTTGGTATTCATATTCATTCTTATGAGCCGTCTAAATAAATAAATATAAAATTTTAAAATAACTGTTTACAAGAAAATACAAGTGTCCCGATTTGGGGAGGATAATCTGCCCGAATGCTGAAAAATAGGTGCAGAATCAGGCGCGGATCCAAGGGGAGGGGATTGCTTTTTCGGCTTCAGCCCCCCTTTTTGGACAGAAATGCTGAATTAACCTGTTTTAGCCCCACCTTTTTTTACAATAGTCCGGGAAATTTATTAGGTATCCCTCTCCTATTTTTTTTAGACAAAGTCTGCTCTAACGTTGTTAGTCTGCTCTATACCACGTCCACGTCATTGACAGCCTAGCTCGCCAGAAGCACGTGTACAGAAGACACTCCGCCAGCGTACTGAATACACAGAGGAATTCAGTCACGTTCCTTGTTTCGGGTTAGTTGGATTTTGTCATGGTATGATGGTAGCATGTATTAAATGAAGTAGTAGCCTATGTTTCATTCCGTAACGTTCTACAGAAAAATTCAGTTCCACCCAACAGAAATCCAGTCGGTGTTTTTTATGTTTGACCCCCTCCTACATATAAAATACTGCGCACGCCACTGGGGCGTTGTTTTTCTCAGTCACCTTCTCCTTCTTTAATATCCTTTTTATTGAAAAAGTAATGTGGAAACATTGCTAGAAACATGGCGTTATACCTTCCCTGCATCTTATTTACTTGATAAATACTGGTTCATTCTATGATGATTGTGCATCAACGCTTGTAAGTTTACAGCTTGATATTAAAACCCAGGAGTTGATAGAAAAAAATGTAGAAAATCTCAATAGCAAATATCATTCCACTTTGATATTTCACTCATGTGATGTGGTTTCAGCATGCATCCAATACGAGCTGCAGTTTCACGAGCTGAGTACCAGATATCGGCCTCTGGTTTTTGCTTCTGCATGAATATGATTGGCTGCACTCGATATTTGGAGAATCATTTGGATGATCGAATCATCTCAAAGCATTAACACCCCATTGCCCACAGGACCCTTCTATGTTTTTGTTTGGCTCCGCTGCGTCTCCCTCTTCATCTCTCGCCTTCTCAAAATCCTTGATTGCCGCCGGCGCACCGTGTTCTCCGAGGCATGAGTCTTCACATGCACGTCAGTTCATCATTAAACGATCAAACAAGCAGATATTCGTTTACTCGTTGACCCCCTCTTACAAATAGATCAAAACATGTCTCTTCGTGTATACCAGTGATGTAATACTCGAGACCGGTCTCGAAACCGTTTTTTTTTCTGGTCTTGGTCTCGACACCCTGTGGTCTCGGTCTTGGTCTCGGTCTCGGACCCCTGTGGTCTCGGAAATTTGCCGGTCTCCCAAAATTATCGTTTTTTTTTTTTTTAATAAACTCATTTATTTTAAAATAATTTTTAGTTTATTTACTTTGAAAATTCATTTTCATTGAGAAAAAAAAAATCATTCATCCAGTGAGACTATTTCTATTATGGATTGAACGTTCTTCTGTGAGCTAGTGATTGGGTCTTTAACTTGGTCAATAGGATTGCATCCATGTTGTTCTTTGCATGACCATATTTGACTCAATCTGGCTACTAAGGATCAGCCAGTCTGGCTTACAAAGTCCTGTGTGTCCTCGTTTCCTCAGCACCCGTGGAGAGGATCTTCAGCAGGGTTGGTATAATCATGCGCCTACATCGAGCACGCCTCTCTGCAGACATGCTTTCGGCACTCGTGTTACTCAAGTACAACGAAGGCATTCTGTGAACTGCGAGTACTCCATGGTCATGGTTGGTCCGAAGGGATGGACTAATTCACTATGATGCATTAATTGTCACCAAGTTCATCAACACTGAACACTTGTAGCACTGGCTGACTCGCTGTCTATGGCTGTGTGGCTGGATAGACTGCTGCCTACTGAATAAAGTTAACTTCATACATCAATCTTCAAAAGCAGAACTTGGGAATTGTATATTGCAGAGCGATGAATTTCGAGTATATCTGTCAGGTATAGAAATACTTGAGGCTCGTTGGTGTAGGCTCCAATGACAGTTGAATTGAATAGGGCATAAAACATTAGCTCCTCTGAATGAATTAGTCGCCCGACCTTATTTGTTTTCAATATATTTTTTCTACCCTGGTACAGTAATTATAATATTGGTTAATTTGTGCCAACTGTGCATTACAGTCGAAGTTGCCGAGAAGAATTTTGGCTGACCAACGTCGATCACTCCGATTTAGAGAGAACGGCCACATTAAAATTACATGATATTAATTATGTTAAGTTAACTCTGGTTGGCATATGATAATAGAAAACAGGTGTATATATCAATGAGCTTATGCGCTATTGGTGCTATAGGTCGTTTGTGGAGCATAAGGTAATAATTTCAGGAAAAAAGTATTCAGAAATTTGGCAGTTTGTTTAATTTTCCTATACAATATGTACATTCGGTCTCGGTCTTGGACCTTGTCGGTCTCGGTCTCGGTCTTGAATTTCTGCCCTGGTCTCGGTCTCTACACCCTCCGGTCTCGGTCTTGGTCTCGGTCTTGGATGTGCTGGTCTCGACCTCACCACTGGTGTATACTATCTTGATAAGGAGATACCAAGAAATTGCACCTAACAACGTTTAATTTAACCCTTTTCCCACGGGAAGGACCCCAGACCCTCGCAAACCCGGGCTTCGCCCTCACATAGTCAGTTTGCCCTTACAAAGTCAGCCCCCCCCCCTTTTGGAAAACCCTGGATCCGCGCCTGAGAATGACCTACCTGGTGTACGCTTATGATAAAAATACACACATGTAAATTCATCATTAAAATGATGAAACGGATTGCCCTCATTGCGTAATCATTGTTGTTTGTAGGCCCTGTCATTTGGTATAATACCAATTTGACATAAAACAACGAGAAGACGGAAGAGAAATCTTTTCAGTTTAATCTTCAAAAGTTAATAGAACCTTTTATTTATTCGAATGAAATATGATTTATTCCTCTTCTAGCATATTTAAATATATTGAGGTTATTAAACAATAAAGTTGATATCTTACTGTTACATTTCATATTAAAACATTTCAATTGTTTGTTCATCAACGTTCTTCAAAATACCTTGTTCTCAGTAATCCAATCGAGTACTTCTTTGCATTTTGTTTCAGCTATGTGTTTATTGTTCATTATTTCTTCTGTACTATCTATATCTTCTAATGCATGTTGTATATTATAGATATAGCTTTCAAGTGCATTTCTTGCTTCTACTCTCTCTTTCTGAGCCACATCATCCTCTTTGTATTTCCTCGCTTCAGATATCATTCGTGCGATATCTTCCATGGACATGCTACCTGGTAAATGATGCAATTCCATTATTTTTTTCCAATTATTATTTTTACAACTGAAAACGTTATTTGTACGACGTTTTTTTTTTTTTGGTACAAGTATATAGAAATAAAAACTTTGCAAAAAGAATTAAAACTAGGAGCTGCATTTTTACATGAACGCTGTTCGTTTTGGAAGGCTTCTGTGATAACGTCAGTTGAAAAAATACAGTAGGAAGATTCAATAAAATAACATTAAACTTACCTTTTTTGTAATTAATAGTAATTTCTTCCTTTTTACCGGTTGAAGTGCTTTTTGCACATACATTTAATATTCCATCACTGTCTATGTCGAAAGTAACATCTAATAACTGAGTAGTTCTTCGCGCCTTAGGAATTCCAGTTAATACGAATTCATCTAAAACATTCTATCAAAACATACACAGGATGGCTTTTATTAGGAGGTTTAAACAGGATAAAATTTACAATGGGTTTTATAACAAATAACACAATTACCATGATAACATAAGAACGTGAATAACCTCTAATATATCATATGATTTTAAAATTAATTTAACGTAATATAAGCATGATTTTGTTCATAATATTGGAAAAACGTATCTTTATAATTAAAAAAAAACCCGGAATGAAACGTATTCTTTATAAATGGGAGAAAGAACGTTAATGCTTTGTAAAAAGAGATACGGTAAATGCATTACTTTACTCACATTATCTTTAGCCATTTTTCGCTCTCCTTCTAATACTTTCAACAATATTGATGTTTGATTATCATTGGCAGTAGAATACTTCTTTGTGGTTTTTTTCGGGATCCTGGTATTCCGGGGAATAATAGTTGACATGATTTCACCACGTGTTTCAATACCTAATGATAACGGGTTTACATCAAAAAGCATGACGTCCGCAACCTTCTTAGACTTACTTCCTGAGAGGATGGCAGCCTGGATCGCTGTAAGAGAGCAATATTAAGAAATATAGCCACAGTTTAATAATAGTTACCTAAGTTAATAAAATGTACCAAATTTTATTTGATTATGACTTGCATATTATTTCGTGCAATTTTTTTATGAGACAAAAACTATCGTCTTGGATGTCTTACAGCAAGCATCATGTCTGTCAGATTAGGAATGACAAGAAATACTAAATAAATAAGAAGACATAATTTAAAATAACCAATTGTAAGCAAATTTTATATTTGATAATATTGCAACAAATTTAGTAATATATACTAACTGGCACCATATGCTACAGCTTCATCTGGATTGACACTCTTATTCATTTTGCTTTCATCAAACATTGATGCCACGATTTCTTGTATCTTTGGAATACGAGTAGAGCCGCCGACTAAAATAACTTCTTCAATATCACCTGCTGTTAAACGAGCTTGATGTAGGGCATCGATGACAATATTTTTTGTCTCATCGAAAATATCTTTGCACAGCTCTTCAAACTTTGCACGAGTTAGTTGCGTATGTAAGTCATAATCTTCATAAATGTAGTCCACTTCAATCCTGTAGCAAAATAAATAACAACCTACAATGATATTTATTTTCAGTAACATTGGTGAATACTCTTTTAAATATGCACATATTATGTACATTGCCTAAGCATATGTGCTTTTGATCCGAACTTTGCATTCCAATAGAGACACACATTCCGCTCTAAAATATGACTAGTGCCCCTATATTGCATCACGAATCTAGCAACGCTCCTGATTTAAGGATAAATTTACCTTATTTGTGACAGTCATATAAACATTATAAGGTGATTATTTTGATATATCTACTTAATATTATCATTATATTTTGGAGCTGTCGATACTTACGGTGTCTGGATTCGAGATGATAGTATTTTTTTGGCGTGTTCACTAGCATCATATAGTCTTCTGATTGCTCTTTTGTTATTCGGTGTGTTTGACAGATCTATCTTGTGTTCGTTTTTAAACTCCTTGATCAGATAGTCTACTATCAAATTATTAAAGTCCTCGCCTCCCAAGTGGGTGTTTCCAGCGGTTGACCTTACCTCTAGCAAACCATTGTTTACTTTTAAAATAGAAACATCAAATGTTCCGCCACCAAGATCATATATTAAAACGTTGCGCTCTGCATTGTTCTGTAAAGGAAAGAAAGTATTACAGATTATTACACATCTTACTCATTGAACCTATTTATGTCCAAGTCAATCTCAATGGTTTAGCGTTATCGTTGATATTATATATTGAATGCATCGAATAATGGCAACATAGCAATATTGTAGGGCAATTGGTCACAAATTTTTCAAATGAAGATTTTGACAAAACATATATATTCGCCACATTCAAATAATGTTACCGGCAGTTTCTTTTGTATGTTGTCAACGATGTTGATTAACCCAGGAAGCGTTAATGAAAAACGTGTATTCAAATATGTCAAGAACATGGGAATATAAACGTCATCCTTCAGTCAACGTTTTGTTGGTTTTACAAACCTCATTGTCAAATCCATATGCCATTGCAGCAGCTGTTGGTTCATTGATGATTCGCAGAACATCGAGCCCAGCAATCGCACATGCATCTCTCGTTGCTTTTCTCTGGGAGTCATTGAAATAGGCTGGTACCGTAATAACAGCTTGTGAGACTTCCTGTGGTTAATTAAATTAGTATAAATAATGCATGTTTTTGCGTTCGTTATTTAGTTTGGGCGTATTAAAGTGAATGTGTATAATTTGATTCACAAAAACGATAGCATACAGTATTAGTAATATAACATGATTGTGTTAACGCTTCCACATATTATATTGCTCCCACCTTTCTTAGATAATTGGTAGCCGTTTCTTTCAGTTTACCGAGTACCATTGCGCTGATCTGTTCTGGAAAGAATGTTTTCTCTTCATTTTTATACTTCACCCTTATTTTTGGTTTCTTGTTTTCATCGTAAACTTTAAATGACCACCTATTAATATCTGATTGTACACACTGATCATCAAAGGAACGTCCAATCAAACGCTTTGCATCTAAAAGATACGTTAAATAGTGTTATGCGAAACGTGCTTTATCACATGACTATTGAATATGTTCATTAGGGTAAAATAATAATTATCACTACCTGTTTTCGTTTATTTAATAACATTTGAAGGCATTTAAATTAAACCATACCTACCATACACAGTGTTCTCTGCGTTTCTCCTGATTTGGGATTTTGCCGGTTCTCCGATTAACCTCTCGTCCTCTGTGAATGCGACGCAGCTTGGAGTGATTCTGTTACCCAAGTCGTTGGCAATTATTTCCACTCTGTCATTACGAAATGTTCCTACACAAGAATATGTTGTTCCTAAATCGATACCTAGAACAGACATCGTCATTTCTGCTGAAGATTTGAGCGTTGTGTAGAGGCAGTGTTTTACGAGCAAATAGTGCTAGGCTTAGACACAATAAAACACTATAAAACATGTTAATATCCTGTGTCAATACAAATTTTGAGTATTTCCTCGATCATAATTTCATCAAGTGACGTTTCATAATGCAATCTAAACATTTATGCACGAAAGCAGTATTTATTGAATTCTATTCACTCAAAACATTTATTATTAACATGGTGTCATACATGTGCCTTTAAGTCATGTCGTCCTGCAGTATCGCAGTGCATATCTGCACAGTATGGAAAGGATTTCACGTCTCTCTAATTTCCGTTTTCGAACTATGACAGGTATGACAATAAAAACAAACAAAAAACAAAAAATAAATAACAGTTCAAAAGAGCATAGTAACAAAAAAATAATAACGAATGTACCCAAACCTTTAAGCTGATCCGATGTTTCGATTCATACTTCCAACTATAGCGATTTAACCTTTGTAATAATCGTATATGCAATCGGCAATGCAACTAGTCACGCAATTTGACGAAGAGCAAATAAAACAGAAACAGCTGAAGTTGGTAGGGGTATTTACGTGATGTACATTGGACCCCATTCTATATTCGAATAATAATATTGAACTTTGTAGAGTGCCGAGCAGAAATACTTGATTCGACTCTGTATTTGAATAAGGATATTGAACTTTATAGAGTGCCGAGCAGAGATACTTGATCCCAAAAAGGTTAGCTATAACGCCATATTGCCATATTGAGTACACAAAACAACTTTCAAAGAACACTTTGAGGCAATTCCATAACTAGAAACAATATGTAAGAGAATGTTAGGGTCAATGGTATGAACAGCTTTTCAAAGATCTAAAAAATGCCATCAACAATATTACCCTATTGATTGCGTTACTAACTCAACATCAAAATAATTCATACTTGCTTAAAAAACAAGAAACGAAGAGTTAAAGAAAATAAACATTGAAAGATCGAAATAGTTCTGTAATTGAAAATAAATTACATTACCATTTCCATTCTTGTATATTTTTTTTATAAGCCTATACACTTTTGGATGGAATCACATTAAATAATTTCTTTCTCGGCGCATGGACTCATATATAACGTGAACGGACTTAGTGAAGGAAGATACAGTTAAAAATAATTTGATTTCATTCCGGGGAATCCAATTAATCTTGAAGATATGATAAGGTAATTTTTACCGACTGACATATTACAATATCATAAAATGTACTAATTATTTTGGTTTAAGAACTGCATACAATTCTTTATTTACAAATTTACAAAGTATGAATCTCATTTAAGGATATGATATTATCCCTAGTAGTAGGATGTACTAGAGGTAAATGAGATAATTATGTAGAATATCTCCATATTGGAAGTACTCATAACCCATATTACTACAATATAGTAATATTAAAATGATTTCATCCTTGATAAAAAAACACCTGTATTTAAAAATCATGAACGCCGAAGCGGGAAAGTACAAGCATACAAATATGGAAACACAAGTGTATGGCTGTCATACTCATTAAGTGAATACAGGGACAATAAATCAATTGATAAATTTATTGAGGAATAAACAGAAAGTACTTGCTATATGCAATAAAAACGTTTGATTCGTATTGTTATCCATTAATAAATTGTTAAATAAATTATTCTATACCCTGTGACGATATAAAACAATTGTGCATTACAATGTGTTGGTTTCATCAGCATATATAAAAAGAAAAGTCATATGTATAGAGGGTATGTCGTATTACATTCCCTAGCCAATATATGCCCTCCTTTAAAATGAATAAATAAATGAATAACTTTCTTGTACAAATTTGTATTTAAAGCTTTTGCTTTCATAACGTATTGTTCTCCCGCTCTAAAATCGTCGTTGTACTTAGCACGTGATAAAATTATGATAAAATTTGGGTGAAATTTGTAGAAATAAATAGAATCGCATAAAAGAAGATCATGAAGATTAAACTCGTTGGCGAAAGTGTTCTGTACATTGACAGAATCTATTTAAAAAATTCTCTTTGTCAATTTTGCATGTGACTACGTCTCACGAAGGAGTATAATGGTGTTTCCATCAATCCTCATCATTGAAGAATTACACCCTGGTGATGGTAGATGATATGGTATTGTTAAAAGATAATGACCTTCCTAGAAATGAGTGGCCATTAGCTAGAGTGGTCGATACCTTGCGAGACGATGATAATTATGTGCGCAAAGTAAAGAATGCGCTTAGTGCACCCATAGATGACAAAGGTAAATTTAAAGGTGATGTGACAACACTTGAACGTCCGATACACAAAGTCATTGTTCTTGTAGAACGTTTAAACTCTTCATGAGGAACCATCATTCACTCTAACTGTTAAATTTATGGTAGGTTTATTATATAGAGTATTAAGGTAAAAAAATGTATTTTTTAGCTAATATGGTATTTATTGGCTTGTTATAATGTGATTTTATGTATTTGGTCATTTGGTGTATGTTTTGATGTTTATACGCCTTATGGTGTAATCTAATTGTTAAAAAGAATTGCTCATTTTGAGGGGTCATGTAATGAATTGTTTTAATAAAGTCTTTATATTTAAGCGCAATTGTTATATACAGTTGTTATAGCTATATGTTGTAGTACAATATTATTATTTTTGTAGTTTTCACAGAGAAGGTGTTTATTCTGCGATTTCTGCGATTGCGGACTCAACCACTTACTGCTATACCCCATATTGACCAAACGGGGCCTGTATATATTGCTTAATAACAATTTTGAGTTTTATGTTCAATAAATAGTCGTGCCACCCCAGAAACAGGATAGTATAGCGCATCCGCAATTGACGTTTCCATGAACCAGTAGTAACTTATCTCTGCTCAAGACATCCATCTGTTCTGATTTCCCGTGTTCTCAAATCATATAGCCTGAATAGCTGCTAGCCCATATGGTGACACCCTCGTCTGTTATGGTGATATGATGGGGGCTAATTTGCTATTGCTATATTTCAAATGTTAACCAGCCAATTCACACAAACAACTATCAACCAAAGATTCATTGATATATAGTCATTGTCCAGGCAGTCCCTTGGTGTGAAAGCTGCACTTGGTATTCAGAATTGGAACTGGTTTCAAACAAATGGGCTTTTAAGCCAAAGGATCATTCATGTTATGTAATGTAGACAGCGATATACAAACAATAAGAATCACATAACAACACATCAACGAATTTATGTGCGGTTCATGTGTCTTGATAATTTTGATTCAGATGCCGAAGGCAGCATCGGGACATATGCAGTATGTATGTGCGTGTGTGTGCGTACGTGTGTATGTGTGACACTTGAGCTTGTAAACAAGATATCTAAAGGAGGGGAAAGTGGAATGATATCATACTTGGTATATATGTTGGGCATAATGTTCATGGTCCCTATTGTTTTTGGTGGTCATGCCTATTGTTTTGGTGGTCATCAAATGGTATGTCCGATCTGCTTCATACTTGGTATGGTGATGTAAGATGGTGAGTGATTCATTTTCCTTTCATGTACAGTTACATTTCATGTAATTAATATTGATGTGCGGGGCTTAATCGCTCAAAATAGCTTGAGAAGGAGAGTGATAAATATTTAATTATTGTCATATTCAACTGCTAGATGTTCCATGATTAGTAGATGTGCCTCATTGTTATTGTTGTTCATAACAGGAATATTATTTAGTGGTCAGGCTTATAATTTTTTTATGTCAATAATTTCATATCACAATGAAATGTGTAAGTAATTAAGGTTACTATTAAAAACATATCATCTATGGCATTGGAACCACTGATCCTTTTGGTTTTCTGATTTATTTCTTTTTGGCAGGTCAGCCAGGAAAGAAGGTCATGCAAGGGAAGCCTTACTTTTTTTAACACGACAAGGACGGTCAGGCTAGGTTTTGTTTTTGGAAGCTCATTAGTATGCAGGAGTTTGTTGTTGTTAATTCTGCTGTAGGATTCCTGTTTCTTTGTAATGCTACGTCGTGTTTGGTGATTGGTCCATTGAGTACGTGTGCACTGAAGGAGCCGACAGCCTTTTCTTGGTGACCTTTTCTTGGTGACCTTATGTAGGCCTACTTACGTAGCCTACTCTCCAATCCAGCTCAGTTTTTGCTCGATAATTCGCACATTATCGTACTATTGTTTTTTGGCCTACTGTATGTAGGTTATGCGATAGGTAACTTATATTAGTTATCGCTTTTAGGCTTTTGGTATAGCCTGTGTGTGTGTAATTTATTGTAGTTTATACTAGTAAGTAGCGTTTGACACAGTTGGCGCTAGTTACTTTCTGGCAGTTGGCGCTAGTAACGTTCTGGCGGTTGCATCTGCGCGTTAGTTGCTAGGCGCCTTGTAGTTAGATTGGTATCACTGTGCGGTTTGCTGTAAATAGTGAGCAACCGCCTTGCTTAGCATTTGACAAAGACTTCACCAGTCTGAGATGAGAGCAGGGGAGAATCGAAAAGTTTTCCTAGAGGATAATGTTGTTTAATTGATTTCTTGTATATTTTATGTATGAACACATTATACCCCTAAAGAGGCTACCAAAATGCTAAACTTTTTACTCAAATGTTTTACTTAAGTTTGTAAACAGTTTAAAATCATTTTGCAGTGTGAGTTTTGTTCTGCTCTATGTGTACTGTAAAGCCATAGTTTTTTTACAAAAGAAAAGACTACATGAAGAAGCTACAAAATATAAACAATGTTTTATAGATTAAATGGTATCATACAATGCTAGATTAATGCTATATTCTAATACATATCAATAGTTGAGTAAATTATAAAGTTATATAGGCCTACTTGGTATAAAGATGTCATCAATGTTGTGCATTGTAAACAACGTTTTGTTTATATAGTGAAACAATTCATTTAAATCCCTTCATGAGTATATTTATGTCTGGCTTAGATAAATATCTCTTTTATATTTATTAAAGATCATATATCAGTAAAATTTGGACCACTTCAGTTGGTGAAAGAAACATCAAATACATTTTTCTTGCTTGGAAATCATGCATTCGTGGGAGAAAGAATTGACAGTATTGCAAACCAAAAAAATCAAAGATTTGTAAAATCTTTGATTTTGAAAACAATATCTCAATAATAGCTTGCCCATGGCAGTACAATTTGTGGTCTTCCTTAATTAACCCCAAATCGTTTGTTTCTCTGGTAACTTAGGACATTTAAAAATAGCATTCCAGTGGATTTGGTTACAACATATTTCAATGCAGTTTTAATGAGTCAATTGTTAATTAATGCAACCATATCCAAACTAGCAACAACATATCATGTGTCTAATATGTGTAGGCCTCCTGTTGCATCTTTTTACCAGGTTTTTAAAATGTCCAATCCTCAGACACAATAATAAATTGTTGATAATGTATCATAATTCATTGTCTGCTTTGGATTAATGCTAAAAGCACTATATCACCAATATGTAAACAGCTCAACCCTATGAGTCCCATCCTTTGGTATTCCAGTAACTCGTCAGAACTTAAAACATTGACTGACTTTTAAGGTGTTTACAGTACTGAAAAGCATGATTCCTGATTCCTACAATTACAGAAGCTAATTATTAATTAATGTCAACAAAAGTGTGCTGGTGTTTGTAAAAGTTTTTGCTCGATGTGAAGACAAGCAAAAGAATGAAACCAATGTTTAAGCAAAATAAAGCAGAACATAGATATCATGACAAGCATGGATATCAATAGGTAACCAATCAATTCTCATTGTAAAATTTTGTGCAGGTCTGATCATGTAATGTTGTATCCATACTTCAAAATGTGGGGTTGATCAGTCTGCTTGCTTGAGCCTGCAAATCTATGGTAGTATGAAAGAAATGTATAATAATCCAAAAAGTAATTTTGACTTTTTATTTCTTCATTTATTCACCTATTTTGAGTTGGAAATTTTGAACGGTCTGGGCCAAAAATATAGATAGGTGAGGGCAATCAAACAATTGTATTTACCTATCTGATATCATGAATGTATTTACACATCTAGCAAATTTGCAGATGCTCCATGTTAGTCATGTTAGACATGTATGTCACCCCAGCTGTGAAACTAGATAGGATACACGATGGTTTTATAGAAGTGCTAAAGGGTCATGAACCAATGTATCCATGACATATGGAGTATGTGTGACACTTCTTGGTAAAGTTACTAAACTTGACACATAGGCTGTTGATAGTCATTAGATTGTGTCATTATTTGGTATTTGCATGGCATGAATATTAATGAGTAGGATGCAGTTTACATACAGTTCTTAAATATGTCATTATAATAATCATTATAGATATGATTACATTTGAATTTGCTTCCAAAATGTATGTCGGATTGATATCATATCCTCTTTTAATTTTTAAGCAATATCTGTTGACCATGTTTGCTGTGGCCTACTTTTGATTTTTGTTTTGTTTTAGTCACATGTGTTCTTTTATGTGGACACAGGGAGATTAAACGCAAAGATAGTTTCGGTAACTTTACCAAATCACGCTAAATGCGGTGTGTCAAATACAAGCGCAGTCGCAATACAAGGTTGTTGCAATACAAACGTTGTTCTTACTCGCCAACACAATATCGTAGAAAACAAATCACATCGTTCATCAGCATAGTTAGGTGTACAACTGTCACTAATGCACCGTCGCTACTGTGTGAAGTTTTTACTCTGCTGTACTTTAACGTTATTTTCTTAATGATGCGTGCCCCCTCCTTCCCTCCCCTAAAAAATGATGGCACTCCGCTTAGAAGGTGTCTAGCATTTCGACTTGCTACGCCTATGGTCGTTTTAATTGTTTATGTTGCAATGGTTAATTGGTATGTAATTAACATTTGTATTTAGGACAGAAAACATGTATTTAAACAAAGGAAAATGGCATCTGCTGGTCCACATAAATATAACAACAGTAGTCTTTTGTATACAATTCCTTATTTATACTGTCTTCCAGCTGTGTCTAAAATATTTCTAATTTACCCTTTTTTGCGTGTAAATTTGTAAAACGTACCTACAACTGACTAAGGCCTAACAAGGCCTTGTGAAGTGCTATTTTCCGGTTATGTGGGAGGCATTTTTGGTTAAAAAAACGTCCCTATAGCCCTCTCCCACATTAAATCATTGGCCTCCTCAAAATATAAGATTAGCCACGCCCAGGCCCAGGACAAAATTACTAATACCATTTTGGATCGTGCTCTCCTATCACAATCACTTATATGCAATCACATTTTCGTTAAAAAACGCAATTGAGGTATATTTCTTTGAAAAGCCTTTGAAAGATCTAAACAATACAACTAACAAAGTATTTTATTGATACTTCATTTGTTTTTAAAGTATTGAAGGATCAAAACATGTCTGTAAATGTAAAATATATTACAATCTCTGTTTACTTGAGAAAAATTACCCTGTTTGCTCGATAGATTGAAAACATGACGAAGAGTTTTACTCACAAAATGAGACACATATTTTACAAGTTTTCAGAAATAGGCTCATATATAATGTGTCAAATCAAATGTGAACAAATTTATTAAGGTAATAAAAATGAGGAAAAATCTATATTTTGGTCAATTTTTGGGACAAAAAAGTTTTTTTTGAGATTATTTACAAAACCGTATGAACGATTAAGCTCAAACGTGGCAAAATAGGTGAATCTTTTTTGTCTAATTTGTCAATTTTTGATTGTCATATGGAGGGGTCATCAGGGGTCAATTGAGGTCATATTACGTAACATTTGACTCACATGAAACTTGTTACACATGGTCAACATTTAGGGCTGAAAATTTTAAGGGTCATTTGGTGGTCATCAGGGGTCAATTAAGGTCGAATAACTAAACATTGTTTGATTCACATGAAACTTGGTATATATGGTCAACATTTAGTTATTTGGAGGTCATATGAGATCAC
>JAODFY010248039.1:0-15824 GCA_027580055.1 Paracaudina chilensis | reverse complement strand
GACAGGCAATAGTGTTTATAGGTCTAATGGCAAATCAATTACAATATCTCATCAGCCCCTTCTGGGCGATGAGATAATAATAAAATATTAAGAGTGTATTGCAGTTGAAGAAAAATACAAACACAATCAGTTACGTTGATCCACGATGACATCACAGTTTTCATTGCAATGATCTTTTATATACAAAATGAGTACATTTCAAACGATCATATCTCAACAATGGGTTTGCTTTTTCTTTCCCTTTAAGATGTGCTGCTTAGCTTAAAGAGGCTATGTCGGTCTTACCATTGTTATAAAAGTATTGTAGACCATAAACGATATTACTGCATGCCCAATAACACAGTATAGTAACGTTTATGTGTCATGTGGCCTATCGAGCTCATTATCATATTTAACTTCCGGCCGTGTAGTTAGTTACTTGGGTGCTTTGGAACTAACGCTTCCCTGCTTATATGCTCAGCGGGTCGTGTGCTTCGATAGACCCGGGGCGTCGGCAATTGTGAAACGTGCTGGGTCGTCACAGAGTAAAAAAACATAAAAACGCGTAACGCACATAAACATTAATTAATGGTACGCCTCCCATTAAATTTGAGACGACATATCATCTTAGTGTTCATTACTATTCGGTTTGGAGCACAGACATTTATTTTTTTTCTCATCAATGGAAATTATATTAATCTAATACCTTTAGTTGACTTGAGAAACTGCCTTCTACTTTTCATCATGATCTTTAAAGAGTCATCAAGCCTATAGATATATGACGTATTTATGTTTTGTTTGGCGACAAGTAGCCTATACTTACTTTACATGGTACACTATTCATATAGCTCTACGGCAGTTCGTTTACCCCTTATTAGATGTGTGTTTTGTATTTTTTGTTTATCATCATCTGTTCTAACCAATTGGGATGAGTACTTCATTATATATATTCTATGACTGATTGTAGTCATTTTCGTCATTTTGCAACAAATTGACGAATTTCCTAGATAATATATCTCGTCACTTCGTTGTTTTGCAACAAATGACGAAATATTTTATCTAAGTAATTCGTCAATTTGATGCAAAATGACCAATTGACGAGATATTTTATCTAGGTAATTCGTCAATTTGTTGCAAAATGACGAATTGATGAGATATAAAATCTCGACATTTCGTTAATTTGTTACAAAATGATGAAGATAATATCTCGACAAATTGACATTTTGTTGAAAATGTTTATTGCGACGGCACCTTAGCGTTTCCATAAGAGGGGTTGTTGGCTATTGAGAAGTAGCTGACTATAGCTAGAAGTAGCTGACTATAGCTGTACGTTCTGTTGGTACGAGTTTTATTATATTTGACAAGTCGTGGTGTATGTATTCGATCATCATATTATTTACAGCATGTTCAGTGAACAAAAGATGTTGTTTATAATGTACCCTTAAAACAATGGCCTGGTAATACAATTCTGAATAGGTCATGACTGCACCGAACAGGTGGCAATTCCATAAACAACGTGTGGCAACATGTTAAGTCACAGAAGCATACTTCCCAACGGTGGCGCGACTTCTCTGAAGGGCACCTGGGTCACATAAAATAATTGCCGTGTTTTCCCCGGGGGTCCGCAGTTTAATTTAAAAGACCCATATGTGTCCGACACATATGCCAATATGTCAATACCACATTAGTGTGTCATCCTGTGGTAAATATACATGCAACCCATGTATGTCGAGAATTATGGCCCGGATTTGTGTTGAACGAAAACCTTATATACATGTAATATTAAAATTACCTATCCTCCGTTTGCGACTATAGTGCCGTGATAGGAGCGGCACTTAATTCCGTGTGGAGCATATGGGTGAGTACCCCCAGTGTAAAGGGCTAGATCCCCTAAAGGCCCATGGGAAAATCATCATGAGCCCGTGAATGTACCATACATTTATGAAGAATTCTAAGACCGGGTGGGTAACTACCCCATGTTGTTCTCAGAAACATGGGGAGTTGAAATGTGATATATAGTCAAAACTAAAGTCTGATAGCCCCTTAAAGCTTACATTTCATATAATTAATAACCACGAGCGATCGTGGATAAATTAACTTCTGAACATGTTGTATATTGTTACGATGTTTGTTGCATGTACATA
The DNA here is from genome assembly GCA_027580055.1 of Paracaudina chilensis. Taxonomy (NCBI): domain Eukaryota; kingdom Metazoa; phylum Echinodermata; class Holothuroidea; order Molpadida; family Caudinidae; genus Paracaudina; species Paracaudina chilensis. Next base: position 13,701 of record JAODFY010248039.1, on the reverse strand, counting down.
CATATACTGCAAATAACGTTTACGTTTTAATTTGTGGATTACATGTCCACCGCCTCTAACAATGTATAGCATACACTGTAATTTAACTTGAAATGATACTCGCGTGAGCTTAATATAGTGCCAATTATAACTCTTCCAATAAAAATGATTACATTCAGTAATGCGAATGGTCGGTAGGCCTGTGCAGATGGGGTGGGATGGGGTGTCAATGTCTACAGTCCCATGGCCCGGGGTCACTGAAAGGCCCGGGGAATATCCTTATGCGCCCATGAATGTAACATAGATGAACATAGATGAACTGGCCATTTGTGCCTGGGGACTGCAGGCTCTCGACACCGGCAGCGTGATGATGTGATTTCTTCATAAGTATAAACTATAGCGGGTACAGCATTAGGGTAGAATTTAATGTAAAGTAATGTGCAGCTCTTGCACTACCATTTATTTGTGACATTCTAGTTATACTGGTATATCTTAGTGAGTTCCCACTGTGCATGTTTCTCATTTTTATATGAAGGTATGATTTGATTCATAATAAGTTACTGGACCAAAATGTAATGCCACCTTTTACAAGTGATGTATAGTCACTTTGTGGTTAGTCAATTTGAACAAAAAATACAAAAAATAATGAAACACATAGGAAATGTTACCATTTGGCACCGAAAGTTTTGCCGATCCACGCCCTCCACCTCGAATCCGAATCATGTACTCTTAAAACCTTGCGCTGGCTACACAATATATTGACTAGGTTGACTATAACGATGCGCTGGCTACACCGTAGATTGACTACAACGAAATGAATCGAAATCCGCGAGTTTTGTTTTTATAGTAATTTTAAGAATCATTCAACAAAGTACGTCTGTACACTAATTTCGTCATTATTCCATTCCCTCACAATCCCTCACTCGGTACTCTCAAACTGTGCATTTGCATATATCATCGCATTCATCATGTAAAAAAAAAACATATGTATTAGTTATACATAGGCCTACTGGGTACCTCATGTAAAAAACATGTATTAGGTTATATACATACTGGGTACCACAAAAATACAACAAAAAAACAGTCACATATATTTGAAGGAAAAGTCTGACAAAACATAATTAATTCAGTTTGTTGGTAAATGTTTCCACTTTTGGGGCAAACTTTTTAACACAAAACGAGCCACTCCTAAATTTTACTTAATTTTATTTTGGGTCATTACGAATAAAATTTGGAAATTGTGGAATTTCTCACTTTTGTCTACAAAAAATGCATTTTCTCCCCCATGTTTTTGTTTTTGTTTTATTTTTAAACTGTTTCTTGTCATTCCTTTTCAATTTGCTTTTTCTCTCAAAATATTGCCAGATGATGTGAGTTGATTAAATAGATCAATATATCAATGTGGAATTGTCATATTTGTGCCCCAAAATGGCCTTTTCTCACATAAAAACTGATTTTAACCAAATATTTTGGGAAAATTTTCATGTTTTGATGTTAAGTGGTACCATCGACATGTCAGCTGATTGGGGCTTGTAGTTTGTACACATGTGTTGCATTTAGTGGTACATTTGGAATACCTAACATCGATCAATACGGGATACCATTCGATTCTATTCTGTATACATGCTTTGGCGTAGCATTTATTCTCAATTAGAGAGAACTTACAGTAGAGGCACCCACTCACTCAAAACCAGCTGTTGCTCTCCTGAAAATATCAACTTAAGACACTTTTTATAGACGTATTATTGGCTCCACTGGGACCGTAGAAGTGAAACAAGTTCTTAAACATACTTTAATGAACCTAGCTTCAACGAAAGTGCGAAGACTAATGTAAATAAAGACTTGCATGGAACGTACAATAATTAAATATCGTGAAGAATAAAATTTGACCCAATAAAGAACTCGGTATCATTTCTAGAAAAATCAATTTGGTTTCAACATTCCTACCCGCCACCAAATTGCGAATCTAGTAATTTCAAATGCTGCAAACCTGCCCCCAAAGTTATGGAGCAGGTTTGCAGCATGACCATGCCTCCTCATGCCCTCATAGGAAGTCTGTATATCAGCTTGAGAAAGAAACAAAATGAATTGTATAATTCTGAGGTAAATGCAGGCCATGTACAGCATTTTGCATTCTCACATTTGTAAGATACAATGGGGAAATATGGGGAAATTCTTAATTTATAGAAAATTTTATTACCTTGTAGTTTATTAAAAACAAGACTGGATATTTTTTAATCATATCTGTCGACTTTTACTATAATTATTTAGAATAAATCATTTAGCTGAATTGGGTATTAGAGCTTAATTCAACAGATAGGCTATTCAATTGCTATTATTTTTCATTTGATTTAAAATAGTTTTATAAAAAGTGCTCATACTGCATCGTCTGCATGATAAACAATGATACAATGGGAATTTTATGTTTTTTTAAATATTTTTATTATATCTGATAATCAGATAAATATCAGGCGCATTTTTCGTTGTTTACTGTACTATTGTGACTGTTTTTTAGTATTGAATTGACACCCCATAATGCTAATTTTATGTAAATTGTATGTTTGTCTTTAATACGGAAGTATTCTATAACTTTGGTGGTTAATATATAGCTAACGAAAATGATTTGTTAGCCCAAAATGTATACTCTAAATTAGTTAAAAACTTAAAAGGAAGGAGGATTTCCAGTTACACCAGTGAGCTGTGTTTGCCTAGTCTTATTTTAAGACGGTGTTACTCATTCTACTTCTCTGATTGTCACGAAGAGCCCACTTGCACTTAATTGCATATCCACAATAGCATGCATGAACGGAGATATAGAGTGCGCGCGGATAGAGCTAGCTGTTTAGAGACACATGTCTGTGAAAAAAGGTATTAGGTACTTTAAAAAGACTAGTGTCCACCCGGTAGACTTACTTGCCTATACCAATCAAATGTATGTAACTGGAACGCATGACTGTGGTTTAACAATATAGTTGTTAGGACTGCGCACCAGCAGAAACATTTGACCCGATGACGCATGACGGAATATTACGTCACTTTAGAATATAATTGAAATGCCATCACAATGTTTTTTTTTTAAATATATTTGTTCTCCCCATAGGTTTTTACAGGGCGTTTCTGTTAAATACAGACATTGATTGTCAATGCAATTTTGCCTGGAATGTGTGAAAACATCTACTGACATACAGCAACAACCTCCACGCCATCGTTAATCCGCAAATGTAATACCCACCATAATTGTAATACCAACGGCCATAAATGCAATAAATATCACCCATCAAAGAAATATCTACCATAAATGTAATACAGAATCAACCATAAATGCCATACCCACCATAAATGTAATACCCACTATAAATGTAATACCCACCATAATTGTAATACCAACGGCCATAAATGCAATAAATATAATCATCAAAGAAATACCTACCATAAATGTAATACAGAATCAACCATAAATGCCATACCCACCATAAATGTAATACCCACCATAAATGTAATACCCACCATAAATGTAATACCCACCATAAATGCCTACTCATCCCAATTGGATGAACAATACAAAACAGTAGGCCTATCTAAAGGAAAGATTACAACAAAATAATTAATCGTTGTTAACATTATGTAACTTTAAGCTACAGGGTTAGATTGTGCAGATATAGCATTTATAGTAAGGATAGGCTAATTGTCCCAAACTATGAATTAATAATTTCTATTCCCGATGATTGATCATTTTGTGCTAAGATTGGTATAATGAAGAGAACGTGGTTTCCCAATGAATGGGTGAGGAAAAGTAATGTGTGAGGCTTCAAATTGTTTAACACCTGTCAGATTAATTTACTTTTTGCTCTTCAGAGGCTGACTGCACTAGGATGATGTTTTTGTCTTCCTAAATTGGCTTCTCTACCAGAATTTATAGAGTTGGATTTACCTGCATTGGTAGTCATAGACACTTATATCTTCCAGACAAGTCCCACCATTAGTACATACAATGTTCTGGTTACACCCATAAGAACTGGTATCTGGAGAGAACAATTAAAAAGAGATGTTTATTTTCTTTCTCTAAGATTCAAAATATATCTTTTATGTAAAACATGTGCTGTGCCTGGACCCTAAAACTTGCCAACATTTGGTATAGCTCTTTGGTATATGATTATCTGTGTTGTAAACCCATCTAACTTGCATTCAATAATATAGAAATTAGATTTTAGCGTCATGAAAGTAGTAATGTTTTTTTCAGGGGTAGGCAATTACATGTGGATGGGATTGCAATTCAGTTGGATAGTTGAAGGTACTTCTTAATCACCAAAGGTATAGTATTCTGGCCCAAAGTAAAACTCAGGACATTTGTGATTGGTCGAAGTCAGATACATAACAGCAAATGAGCTGATCAGTATACCATATATCTAGCCTACTCAGGCGAGAGTTGTTTGTCTCTACATCAGCAATTAAAATCATGTTTAATCAGCTGACTTTAAATCTATAACCAGGATCAAATTCTACGTCTGCTCTTGTAGTTTTACTCACTAGGCAAGTGTGATCAATATTCCATCCAGAGTTGCAGAACGTATTATGAAATCAAAAAGGATCTTAAATGAATCTCTCGATTTTCTTTGCTATATAGCCCCATTCAATTTTTGACAATGTCCGAAAAGCAAATGCATGCTCCGACATGTTCCATTATATTGATATTAAATCATGAGAATACATGAGAAGGATAACTTCATCTTACCAAGGAAATGAATGGAGCCTTCATCTACAAGTATTTTTCTGCTTTCATCTCCATTTGACAGTAGCAGTCCCTCTGGCATAGACCGCCCTATGTCAGACAGAGAGCTTGTTAGATCTGCGCTGAGGTCAACATGGCTGCCACTTTGGAATATGTCAATGGCAAAGTATGGTATGATGGAGCCGTTCCGGAACTGGTAGACGGAACAAGCGTCAACGTTGATGCCTTTCGGTTCCAGGTAACCGTTAATCGTGTGATTCAACTGCAAATAGTCCAGTGAAACAATTTTATGAAATAAATTTTATTTTATTTAAGCATCTGGCAAAAATTGGGATGTCATCTGTTCACTAGGGCTGGAAAACTCTTTTGTTAATTTGTATTATTTACATTTTTTTTTTGGCTAATTAACTAACTTACTTTTTAACTAATTTGAAATAGTATTCCAAAGTTTGCAATATTTTTGGCAAAATGTATTGTACAGCATGTTGTTCGAAGATACTATTTCTACAGATAATATATTTCACACAAAAAATAATTTAAAAGAAAAACAAAAGCTTCTGAATGTAATGTGCACCTATAATGTCACTAATATCGCCAGATGGTTAATTAAAGTGGAAATGTGAATTGGTTTCAAACGTCGATATATCTAAAACCAAAAATGCTGCTGTGATGGAAATTTAATCCCTTTAGTGTTTTTCCTCTTAAATGTCAGAAATTTAGATTTTTTACTGGACTAACTCTTTTAAACCACAGAGAAGCTGTTAGAGAATGATTGCGTTATGCAGGTAAATGTAATAAAGATATTAGACTGTTCTGTGTTGCTAAAGACGTTCCTATTCACAGAAATGTTTTTTTTTTAGCCAACCTCTAACTTTGCTGAAAGGGACCTTGATGTTGTAACATTAATTCAGTGGCGTTACTAGGAGGGTCCGGGCCATCGCTGCGAGAACGGGTTCAACTCATCCCCCCCCCCCCAGCGTCATGTGTACGTGTGTGTATGTATGTGTGTGTGCGTGCGTGCGTGCGTGTGCGTGAACATGTTTAGTCTATACAACCGAACAAAAGAAATTCAAGTTGTCGAAACAATAGAGAACAATAGTCATCCGTTGTCGAGACAATCACAAGGTTAGGGCGCGGACAAAAGAAAATGTCATCGGATGTCGGACAAACAATATATTACATGTTCGTGTGTATGTATATGTGTGCGCCAGAGCTTGTAATCGGGCTTTCGCAGTGGGGGAAACTAAGGGGATCTCATACTTGATACAACAGTTGGCCATAGATGAACTCTATTTATTAGTACAAGAGGTCAAACTTCATTTAGGTCAACAGAGGTCCAAAACCAAAAATCTTGTAATCATGCTAAATCGGTAGAGGGGGGGGGGGCGTACATGGATTATTCTCATACTTGGTATGTATTGAGGCCCACTTGTAAATAATGAAAAAAATCGTTTTAACTATGAAATATGGCATAAATTATGGTTTTAATTATACAAAGTGTATGTGGATTTAAAAAGAATCACAAAACACATGGTTTTCTTGTTATGGTTAGCATTGGAAAACTGGACAGTACATACGAGAATATATAACTAGATTATGACTGTTTTTACAGGGGTTATAATCACGGACGGACTATGAACTAGCATAATAAATTGAATTTAGGAACCTTAATTCATGGGATAATGTGATGTACATTACTAAGATGGCCCTCTCATACTATTTTTGATATGCCGGACGGCACATTGAAGAAGGGACTCATTCGGATATTTAGTTTCGCTGACTAAATTTTTAATCACTACTACCAATTTGACTGTCTGCTTCAATGGATGAGTATTTAAAATTGTGCTTCTCATCGGCCGCTACATTAATTGTTTAAGCAAGATTATCTTACCACATCGCATATGTGATCCTCGTATAATGTAAATGTTTGTGAATCTGTCTCCAGTAAATCAGGTTGGAAAGATGCAACAGAGTCATCCACTGCAATGATTCTCATCTTACCGCGATACCGTCTCGCCATCAAGGAAGCTATGACGAACAAGAGATATACGTTAATCTGAGTATTAGAAACAAGATCAAATTGAAGATTTTATTTATGATTATACTTTGAGTTAATATTTCAGAATTGTGATACCAATGATAAAACACGAAAACATTAAAGCTAGAAATACTGTTAGCATATACACAATGTGTTACAAATGCGTTGTACCATAAAAAAATAGAAAAACCATAATATTAAAAATCATATTAACTTTTCGGGCCAAAAAATCGTTCGGGTGGCACATACCGTTTTTATTAATACCTTTCATTGAAATCTCAATATTTTAAAACAACGAATACAACAAATCACTTTTGACTTATACAATTTGGATACACAAATCCACATGCAAGAAGCTACATGCATTTAAATCAACTTTGGCTAAAATAATGTGTGGTTGAAAAAAGGGGACAGGGGAGACGAGGTTAATTAAGAACATTTTTAGAAAGTGTTTTTATTCTGTTTTGTTAATAATTATTGTGCAATCATCTTTTGCTGGACTGATCGAATTTTTAATTCCCCCGTAAAATATAACATCAAACAATTAAACTTCACGTTTCCAAGAACTCACCGACACAAACCTCAGAAAGATTGTAACCATCGTTGCAAGCACAGAATGTGCTGTCGGTGTCATGCGCACAATGTCCCTTTACATCACAGACCGACGGACATGTATTTGCTTTAAAAGAAATATTTAAAACATAAGGTATATTTATTTAAGGTGCTGCCGACGAAATGGGAATTATGGGGTCCAGCATATTCATCAAAAAATACAAATAAACAATTATCCTCATAGGCATAGTACTAAAAGCAAAACACAGCAAACCAATCACCATAATGACATGTTAGGCTGCAGGATTAGTTCGCATTGACGTTCTGTGTTTAACAAGTATATAGGCTATTTGATGATGAACAAATTGCCCCACTGTTTTTTTTTTGTTTTTTTACAAATAGCTGCAATTTTAGTAAGAATTTCATTTAAGATGGGTAAAAGGAACAGAATATGGTTGCTCTTTACAGAATGAATGTATTAAAATAAACACAATTATGAGAAAAATAATGTGTAGCACATTTCCTTTAAATTTGAAGTGACAGATGTAGTTACATGAACAATGATACATGCCACATGTGGCTCAAGATCATTTGCCTGCTCTCATTTGTGTGTACTCTCATCGACCAAAAACTTATGACTTACGCAAACAGAAAAATCCACTTCCAAAGTAACTATCGTTGCACTCACAGTATCCGCTGCTTTTGGAATCCAAGGTACAGTGGCCGTTTAAGTCACATGTACTTGAACAAATATTCACTAAGGAAATAAAAAAGAAAACAAAATGATTGTCCCAAACATTTGCCTAGCCGCCAGATTAAACAACTGTTGCGAAATGGATTGGATCCACAGGAAATTTGACCCTCATATAATGCCACAACAAGTTTGGGTTCAAGGCCCACTGTGACGGGTTCCCAGGACTAGTCGATATGGTTCAAACTGTATATGGGTGCTGACTGTAATGGTGTCTGGAGCAATCGGTGCACTTTGAGGAAATGTTTTTTTCACAGTTTTAAAATGGCAGTAGGGGCTACGAAAAAGGTTAATATGTAAATAATTTCATTGAATATTTGGAAATGGCAAAAAAATATGAATTTGTTTTTGTTTTTGCAGTGTTTTTCATGAACAAGCACGGAAGTCCACATATGCCATGTGGATTTTACTGTAGACAGGATTTGCAAAAGAATATACAACATCATGGTTCCTGCTTTAAGTGCATCAAATTAGGGAATGTGGGTCATATGTGTTGAATAGGCAATTGATTTGTAAACTGAGGTTGGGAGGATATACCTCACATATGCGCCCCTCATAAAGCTTTACCTTACATGTTCAACTCAGAGGATCCTGCTGTAACCGTCATTGCACGTGCATCTGATTCATGCCTTCAAAACGTGTAACAAATTAGGAATGTGGGGGATATGTGTTGATATACTACTGATTCGTAGACCGAGGTTGGGTGAATATATTTCACATATGTGCCTCCTCATAAAAAAAACTTACATTTACAATTTTAGAGGGGAAAAGGTGTAATAAATTATTAAATGTGGGGAATATGTGTCGATACACACTTGATTCGTAGACCAATGTAGGTGTGAATATACCACAAGAAATTACCCCATCCTCATAAGGAACTTACATGTACAACTTGGAGGAATCCCGCTGTAACCATCATTACATCGGCAAGATGCCACACCAGAGTCCAATGTGCAATGACCGTTAGTCCCACAATTGTTACTGCAAATATTTTCTGAGCAAATAGAGAAAATATAACCCAAATGAAAAAGGAAAATAGAAAAAGTTATGGCTTATGACATTGGTTCTAAAATTACTATTTATGTGATATTGTGAAATATGAAATAATTCAAACATTGTTTCATCATGACTTAAAATATAAAGGCCATGCTTAAAAGTCTGTCAAACTGGGTACGGTATATGCACATATGCTACACAGGGACATTTTTTTTCTCCAAATTTTATACCTGTACATATATGCTGTACATATACTTCTGTCAAACATGTACATATACTTCTACCACACATGTACATATACTTCTACCATACATATACATATATTTCTACCATACAGGTACATATACTTCTGTCATGAATGTACATTTATTTCTGTCATATATGTACATATACTTCTACCATACATGTACATATACTTCTACCATACATGTACATATACTTCTGTCATACATGTACATATACTTCTACTATACATGTACATATACTTCTACCATACCTGTACCTATATTTCTACCATACCTGTACATATAGCGCTCAAGGTGAGTCCTGCATCACATACACATGTTGCCTGTCCGCTGATGTCCTCGCAATGTCTGTTTGTGTCACATGATACTCCACTGCACACAACTGTATGATAATATAATAAACATTCAACGAACAATGTTCCTGTAAAAGTCTTTAACATCATTATCCATTCTATGGAGCTGGGACACCAACATGTCCCAATTTTGGATTGATCCAAGCCGACATAAAAAATGAACTAGCCAGTATAACAGATGTCTAGATTTCTGGTCATAGTTATATACTATAGCTAACATGTATATTAAGGAATTCATTACAATTATATCATTTTAATTCACCACGATGTAGGCATACCATTATCTTGTAATGACATACCTTCTCTACAAATATCACCGGATCCAATATATCCTGCATTACACCGACATACAAATTCCCCCGGTGTCAGTTCAACGCATGCTGCGTTAATGTCACACAGGACAATGTTGGTAGAACAATCCTCTGTAAATAAAATGGAATATGTCAAAATTTACAGACATAATTTATGTCCCAGGCAGTTCATATCAGATGCCCATAGTCATAACTGTGTAATACTTACAAATAATAAATATTAAATAATAAAATAACTATTACGTAATACTCTTGAAAGATTAATTACAATATATATGATGTTATTCATTAATTCACCACGATGTATGCCTACCATTATCTTGTAATGACATACCTTCTCTACAAATATCACCGGATCCAATATATCCTGCATTACACTGACATGCAAATTCCCCCGTTGTCAGTTCGATGCATGCTGCGTTAATATCACACAGGGCAATGTTGGTAGAACAGTCCTCTGTAAATAAAATGAAGTATGTCGAAATTTACGGACATACTTTATGTCCCAGGCAATCCATATAAGATTCCCATATAGTAACAACTGTGTAATACTTAAAAATACTAAAGATTAAATAAAATAACTATTATGTAATAATCTTGAAGGATTAATTACAATAATTATAACGTTATTCATTAATTCACCATGATGTAGGACTCCAATCGTCTTGTAATGACATACCTTGTCTACAAACATCACCGGATCCAATATATCCTGCATTACACTGACAAGCAAATTCCCCCGGTGTCAGTTCGATGCATGCTGCGTTAATATCACACTGGACAATGTTGGTAGAACAGTCCTCTGTAAATAAAATGAAATATGTCGAAATTTACAGACATAATTGATGTCCCAGGCATTCCATATAAAAATACTAAAGATTAAATAAAATAACTATTATGTAATAATCTTAAAGGATTAATTACAATAATTATAATGGTATTCATTAATTCACCATGATGTAGGACGTCAATCGTCTCGTAATGGCGTCCCTTGTCTACAAACATCACCGGAGCCTATATATCCCGCACTACACTCACCAAAAAATTCTCCAGATGTCAATTCAACTTTGATGTAATACTCTTGTAAGATTACTTACAATAATTATTATTTTAATTATTAATTCTCAATTGTGTCTTGTAATGACATACCTTGTCTACAAACATCACCGGATCCAATATATCCTGCATTACACTGACATGCAAATTCCCCCGGTGTCAATTCAACGCATGCTGCGTTAATGTCACACAGGGCAATGTTGGTAGAACAGTCCTCTGTAAATAAAATGAAATATGTCGAAATTTACAGACAAAATTTATGTCCCAGGCAGTCCATATCAGATGCCTATAGTAACAACTTTGTAATACTTACAAATAATAAGGATTAAATAATAAAATAACTATTACGTAATACTCTTGAAGGATTAATTACATTACTTCATTTTAATCCTTAAGTAACCAGCAAACTTTTTGTTTTTGCCATCAGTGCACCCTACCCCCTTCCCCGATTCAATATTGTAGCAAAATACATTCAGACCCTGCAAGATTGTTGTGGGGAGCAGGGTTTTTTCAATGAATAATGTCGAGGATTGTAGCTACTCTGTAGACCCATACTTAGTTCAAACCCGATGGAATACAATATAAAGTGCTTCCTACAACGGAATTATAGTATTTTATAATTATTTTATCTTCATGATTTAAATACTATGCATTTGTGATTGTGGGCATCTTATTTGGAATCCACTAGTTTATAAAACCTAATATTATTCATTTTATTTACAGAGAGCTGTGCTACCATCATGTGATACCCACGTAAGGTGTGTTGAACTTACATTTTAAATATTATGCAGCCATCGTGATTTTGGGCATCTTATATGGAATGCTTGGGGCATGGCCTTGGTAATTTCATTTACTTTTTTCTAATTTTATTTACAGAGGACTGTTCTACCAGCATTTCCCTGTGTGATATCAACGCAGCATGCATTGAACTGACACCGGGGGAATTTGTATGTCAGTGTAGTGCGGGATATATTAGATCAGGTGATGTTTGTAGACAAGGAATCATGATGAATTAATGATTAACATTACAAGTATTGTAATTAATCCTACAAGAGTATTGCATCAAAGTTGAATTGACATCTGGAGAATTGGAATTTTTGAATTGGAGGCCTACATCATGAGGATTGTAGTGTGAGTTGCTGGTTTAATACCTTGACATGCCAGGTGTCGGAAAAAACCTTCGTTGCACACACAGGTACCATCTGGACGGCAGTACCGGTTAGGACCGCAACCACCCAGACATGAGTATTCTATAAAAAGAAAGAAAAAGTTTAAACTGTTCTGACAAATATTTGAGTGTAAGATGGAATGAGGTAAACGCCACAAAACAGCAAAGAAATTTGACATTTTGAATCAAACAATAACACTTTACAAAAGGTGTGAAGTTTATTGAATAATTTGTGTGTAACTCTGCAAAACCTCAGGTCTAAATATATTTATCAGGGTTATAATAATGTTATTTACGTCTTCATAAAATGCTAAAGATGAACTCCCAGGTTTGTGTTGCCTATAAAAAGAAAGAAACTTGCATTTGGCTAAGAAATGATGGAAAATGCTGCTAAAACGTATCAGACTGCAGTAAGCATAAGCCCTAGGTTAAACCACAATTATAAAGCAGTGTCACAATGTCACAAATTATACGACATAGCTCAGTCACACAGGGCTAGAGCTTTGAACGAAATTCTTTGACATTTGTATCATAATAACATACAATATATCAAAAACAAACACCACAACTGGTCCACAACTGGTTTTATTACTGTTCATGTATGAGAAATAGTGAATCTGACAGTTTTTTTTTTTTTTTTGATGATGCAAACAAATTTAACATATGAATTTTGATATGAGCGTGACTCTTCTTTAACAAAATTGTGAGGCTTATTTAGAGATTATATACATTAGATGCCGTGGTTAGCCAGAAAAGACAAAATTTTAAGGTATTAACTGTTACAGTGGCATTGATAGCAATATGTGGCAACACATTTAATTGCCTGGCCATTTTCTATCATCAATGGTAACACGGGTCAATAATATATGATTCCATAAACAGATAAACGTTTCCTGATACACAGAAACAAGCAATTTGTAGCAAATAAATATTGACCTTTGCAGAGTTTTCCAGAACCAAAATAGCCAATGTCACATTGACAATATGGATCATTGGCTTCATCCAACTGACAATACGCATTTCCATGACAACCACCTGGACAAACGATTTCTGTAATAAAAATAGAAATACTTTAGGTTACAATATTAGCTGTATAAAAAAGACGAGGACAATCTACACTCAATGGTGAAAGTCCCATTACAAAATCATTTGTGGTTGTTGAGATATAACGTTTCAAAATCACATTACATTTTTACATTAAAATTTAACCACTTGCATTGAACATTGCACTGGTTGAAAGCCGAAGCTACGTTTCACATCAACATGTACGGACACGACATGGATACAGTATATAGGTGTATAAGTTGGAACAGTCGTTAAGTTGGAACACCCCTAGCCAACGTAAACTTTCACCATGACAACGCGCCCATGGAACGTATTCCACGAAATTCGAAAAACTATCCAAATTGACTCGTGTGCAGGTGAGTACTCAAATAATCTTCACACAAGGAAGATTTTGTTCTATTTATCACTTTATAAATGTTACCTTTTCAGTAGTATCGAAAATTCGACACTTTGACACA
>JAODFY010247931.1:0-15825 GCA_027580055.1 Paracaudina chilensis | reverse complement strand
GTCTTGTGAATCTGTTAAAACATTGATAGATCTGCCTTAAAATTTTCATAAAAAGTGTAGTCTGACATTGCAGGAAGTATTAATGGGAAATTGAAGGCATCGAACAAACATTAATCTAACCATTCTTCTTTCAAAATGCTCCCAAATGAACCACTCGCTGGTCCCAACAAGTCTAGTACGAGTCAGTATCAGCCCTGGAGGTCGCTGTCATTATTCGTATTACTGTTGACCTGGGTCAAGTATGACATAATACCCCAACAACATCAGCAAGCAATATGCACTCACTGAATGTCCACCTTCGATAGGCAATATGCGATGGTGTAGACTGTAAACTGTACGGGTATACATGACAAGGAAAGTCATAGCGGACAGCTCCCAATACAAAGGAAAGTCATATCGGACAGCTCACAATACAAAGGAAACCTCTGCTTTCAAGTGTGGTGTTTTAATAACAGTCAAGAAGGTCCGTCCATGTAACAACACATGCATGATATATTTTAGGTCAAGTCACCTGATCTAACTTATCCAAAAATTAAAACCCTTATTGCTGTAGAGCTCTGTAGGATGAATATAATATTTTTTTTTGTTTTTCGTCAGGCATTTTGATCGATACCACCAGGATGGAACTTGACTCCTCTAGCCCCCCAGTGATCACCGGTCAGGACAACGTCGTCTATGTCAACATTGATTCATTCTCCAACCCAAGTGGTGGTGATGTCGCTGGAAACGGCCTCTGGAAGTTGACCACTTTCCTGAGCAACAACCCTGTTGGGGAGGGACCCAAGAATGTTCTGGAGGAGCAGATTCTTGACCCCAGTGATGCCAGCACCCCTCTTGACGGCGGCCAGAAACTGGCCTTCGACAACATGGCCGTCATCATAGAATCGGACCAACTTCAATGCGACCCACCTCAGTACCTCTGTGCTGAATTGGCTCGTGGGGACGCCCCCTCTTCTGACTTTACTTTCGAAGGCACACGCCCAGATTCTCTGGTTGACTGTAGATTGTTGGAATGTAAACGTCGTAAGTTACCAGCACAAACTGAACATTCTTGTGACGTTTGTGTTTATGTAAGTCTGTGGTGAGCTGCCCCAAGTATGCAGTGAGCATATGACAAATCTTCAGTAAGATTTACAATGATTGCGATAAAAAAAAATCATGTGGCAATGTTTAAGGTCTCTCTATCCAAAGAAAGGATCTCAAATGACAAACTTGATATCGTTCTCAAAAATAAACTCTGTTGCTGCATATGCATAAGCTACTTGGAGCACACTCACTGATGTGGTGAGTATGGGTTGGCTGCTTTAATGTGTGACCATAGATGAATTTCAATTAGGCTTTCAACAAAATCCAATTTTTTTTTATAGAGGTCTTTTCTGGTCATTTTTTCAACTGATATTGATATTTCTTAAAAAATAGAATTTGAACATGCAACTAACCATTTTTGTTTTTCATTTTCTCTTGCATTTAGCTCCTGATCTGGTAAGTACCATACTGTATTCCAATCTTGATGTAGATTTTATTTAGATGTAGATTTTTGATGTAGATTTTATTACCAAGATTTTATTTCAAATTGTATTATTATTATTATTGCAACAGTTCAATGATCACCAAAACATACATACTTAAAATGATGTCTTTATGGCATTTTGATTGGTATATTATGGGTGTTTGGCTCTATTGTGATGCAACGCCATTGTGCCATTGGGACAAGGAATATAGGGGGGAGAAATACATATTTTTAGGAACTGCATACTAAAGCTTTGTGAATAACACTTAAGAAAGTGTGTATGTTTATGCTTAAGTTCTTTACTTATTCTTTGTGAATATGGACCCTGATCATTAACATTTAAAAAAACCGACATAAAAAAAACAGAATACAATACAAAATGTTTACATCAGATAAACTTTTTCTTGAAAGGATAAAATAGCAGTATCATGCCGATTTTTAATTGGCTTGGCTAGGGAAATTTTAGTGTAACCGCCACTCCAGAAAAATCAACCGCTGTAAATACGTCTAGATATAAAATAAATTCAGAATGATATCAAAGTCGGAGGCAAACCAGCCTGAGATGGCATATGCAATGTCCTTGTTAATATCATTAAGTTGCTAAAAACATTAATTGGTAAAGGCATAGCCCACGATTAAGCCCACTGTTCATCCCTAGGTAGCTAATGTGGGTGTTTTTTTTTTTATACCATGAAATAAATTCTGCTTTCTGATTTAATGGCCAAACTTTTCTTCCTGTTCAGATCCCAGGAATTGCTGGACAACCTGGTGACCCAGGCGAACCAGCATACCTTGTAAGTAGTAACTTATTGAAACTTCATTCTGCCGATGAAGGCAGCTACTAACATTTACAGTGTTAGAAAATAAGGGGTATTAAAGTGTGTTTTTTATATTTATGTGATGATTTGGAATGGAAATTAGAATGGATCAAAGATTGGTTAAGGTAAACCTATTTTTGGGCTACAAATAGGCCCAGCCAAAATGTCATTAATTTCAGGGCAGCCAAAATGATTGAAGGACCACCAAATTTAACAACATTAAAAATCCTTAAATTCCTACACTGAACAACTCACAGATATGATAACGATACAATATTGTAACATATAAAATGGGAACAAGTCACCGAATGTTAGTGAATAGCACGACCTAAACCTACAACACCTAGGTTTGTCCTAATTTGTGTGTTAGGCTAGGTAGCCTAGTGGTATCAGTTGACAAAACACATTTTTACTGATTTATCCTTAAATAGAGCATTCATTGATATAAAACTCTGGATTGGGTATTTTTTTTAAGTACAATAATAGAAACAAGGCAGTAAAATCCCCATTCAATTTCAGAAAATGTGATGAATGTCTGAAACTTTGGCTGGCATTAGGGAGTCCCAGGTTTGAATCTCAAGGTGGCCTCTTGTGACTTCTCCGTCGAAGCTGTGCTGCAGTTGTTGATGGGGGTTGTCGGCTTCAGGTTGTTCTTCAGCATGGCTGTTGCACAGTTGTGATGGATGAGTAGCTTCCACCCCACCCACCGACCCCCCTCCCTGTTTTTGGGTACACTCACATGTTACAAGTAATGCCACTCTTGATCCAATTGTAGAATATTCACTGGTAATATATTTGCTTCAGTAACTGGATTTGATTGAGTACATGGATATTCTTGTTTTTGCCCTTCACAGGATTACAGTCAGCTGGTAGGATCCCCCGGTCCACGTGGACCTACTGGACCACCGGTAAGAGAGCAGTACTGTAGTATAAACATGTCCAATTTAGCAACTGTTGGTGTTGTTTTTATTTGGTCTTTAAATGGTGCTTTAAATCCTCAGATTTCTTTGAATGCTTACTGGTATTATTGGTGTAGCCTGGCCATATGAGTTTGGTATTGTACCTCGGAAATGCTTACTGGTATTATTGATGTAGCCTGGCCATATGAGTTTGGTATTGTACCTCGGAAATGCTTACTGGTATTATTGGTGTAGCCTGATCATATGAGATGGGTTATTTTTTTCTTTTTATCAGGGGGCATCTCTGATTATGTTGGTGAAATCTCTGTTATAATTGGCTTAGTCATGACCCAAATACACATGGTGGGATTTCATCAGGGTGAAATATATGGCATTTCCATATGTCTTCCAAAATAACAAATCAACTTAAAGTAATCAGTACCACACTGATAACGTTGGTGGCAAGACTATGTGAAGTTGTATATTCACTAAACACTTCCATGTATCCTCATGAGATTACTGCCTACCAAAATGATCAATATCTATCATTATATCATAATATACTATCTTAGAATCCTTTTTTTGAATAATTCCCTCCCATTACAGGGTTACCTTGGTGAACCAGGCTTTGCAGGACCACAGGGCCCGGGTGGCCCACCTGGACCTGATGGACGTGCTGGACGTGATGCCAACAATGGCCCCCCAGGCCCACCTGGACCTCCTGGACCACCTGGCGATGTAAGTAGGCTATTGGTTGTACCCCAGGTTTTCATTAAAGAAATAATCAGTGTTTTAGTCATGAGAATTACTCTTCTCTCACCAAAAGGAGATTTTACCATTAGTTTCCTTTGTTAATTATGATTAAAATTGCATTGCCCTGTTTGCGATGAAATTAGGCCATAACTGCCCAAGTTTTGTATTTTGTCGCCAAACTTTTCGTAAAACTAGACCTACATTGTAGATATCACCTACTGAGGGTTACATACATTATTTGTCTTTTTGAAGAATATATCGGTAAGTTTTGTTGCAAATTAGGAATCTTTCATACATTGTCACACTATATATACATTATGGTGTGGTACAATGATGACAAAATCGTTAAAAATAAACCCTGATTATTGCTGATTATTTGCAAACAAAGTGTACATTATTTTTGGCACCCGTAGTGATCATGAAATTATTACGTATGGGATCAGTTTGATTTTGTACTATTAACATATTTTTTTCCAGTATGGAAACAAAACAACAATTGTGATAAACTGATGTTTGAAAATCGCATACTATTGGCAAAAGTGGGAACATCTTTCGATAAGCTTACACACAACACATACACGTTTACCAGACACTGAATACAGTTGTATGAACACGTGCATGATGATCTTAATCTTTAGCCAGCTTGTCGATAAATTTAATTTTATGGTGGATGTACAAAGTTGCTGATACCCTTTCAATCTGGAAGTAAATATTAGGGTTTCCCAGTAATTTGTGCTCCACACTTTTAATATATGTATTACAAGTTTTTAACAGTTTAAACATGTACCGAAGAATATGAGTTTTGCCAGGCAGGCAAAACCAATCTGAAATGTTATATATGCCCTTTTAAGCTCTGACTGAATGTGTCCCACTTTTGAGCAGTTCCCAATTCTTCTTACATCATGCCATCAGTGATGCCATTTATCATTTGAGAGTATTGATGATTCTGATCTTCATTCTTGGTCATTCTTGTTGCTCCTTCTCGCAGGTCGTGAGTGGTGCCTCTTACGGACAGGTCGGCGGTTACAAGGGACCCATTGCCGGTGCTGGAAACTATGGAATGCCAACAAACATTGTTGTAAGTTAATTTCTTTATCCAGGCTTCGATATGTCTTCTGATGTCCCCAGTCCCCCTGCCGTTTGATGTGCATTCCATCGTCAAAGGATCCATAGGCACAATCAATAAGTATAAGACCTTTCTTGAATGAGAGACTATCATCACAGCTTAGCTGCTAATTGTGATGGATATAAATCACTCAAAACCTATTGCTTAACAATGCACCTATCATTCCATTGCCGAACCACACAGGCCAATTTTTAAACAATTCACCAAATAACCTTATACCCAGTTGGTTTACAAAATTCCGCACCTCTACTATCTGTAGAAGGAAGGAGGGAGGATATTTCAAGGTACTCTATCACCATTAGTAAGCTGTATAAACCACAACCAGGAATCACATCCTAGGCTGTTCCAAGTATTCTGGCTCCCCTGGCAATCAATAAAATTCAGAGCTTTAGAACTAGATGAACTGAATGATCTGCAGGTTTTGCCAGACATGCAATTTCTTTCC
The DNA here is from genome assembly GCA_027580055.1 of Paracaudina chilensis. Taxonomy (NCBI): domain Eukaryota; kingdom Metazoa; phylum Echinodermata; class Holothuroidea; order Molpadida; family Caudinidae; genus Paracaudina; species Paracaudina chilensis. Next base: position 10,274 of record JAODFY010247931.1, on the reverse strand, counting down.
TTTATAGTTACAGCTCTTTTAATTAACTACTTTTTTTAATCAGCCTTTTTTTCCCTTCAATTTCAGAGGGGTAACCCAGGATCCCAGGGATACCGGGGAAGCCAGGGAGAAAGGGTAAGTTTGCCATTTTTAGTTCTTTCTTGAGAATATGTCTTAGTTCTTCTATTTTAAGTTGTTAGTAACTCGGGTACCATTTTTCATGTACTGCTAAAACCAGAAAAAAAAAAAAAAAAAAGGAAAGAAAACAAAAATAATGATTCCAGAGTGAAATGTTTTTGTACAAATTATGAGAAGCTTTTGTAAAATATTCAAAGTAGTAAATTACATGTACTTGTAAATTAAATGTACTTTTAGTGGGTATATGGACAAAAAGGTGATATTCACCAAAGATGAGAAATGGATTTTTTTATGGACCGGTACTTTGGTAAACATGAGCAAAATAGTTTTTGTTGTCAAGGCTGCCAGTGAAGATCTTTGATATTTCACTGAGGTCTCTTCATGCCTTAACATTGAGTAACTGGCTTTTGCTGTCATGTTTGGACCAATGATAATCATTCGGAATGATTTAAAAGATGTTAATAATATTGGAGTCTTTACCTCTCTTGCAGGGCCCTTCTGGACTTCAAGGACCACCAGGACCACCTGGTGAACAAGGATTGCTGGTAAGACACAAATCAGTGCCTCTGCATAGTCAGTGCTCAATTGTCAGACATCTGGGTTACGTGCCTCGAACTTGCTTCTGTGCCAAATAAAAAAAAAAATTGTTTCAAATGAAAAAAGGTGAAAATACATGGATGGCATGTCATAAGATCCCCCTAATTATATAGAACACCTGCAAGTTACAGCATATCTGATGCTCCAACTCAAGCCCAACTTGAGTGAAGATGGCAAATTTCACCAAAGGGTTGGGGCCCTCCTTAAGATAAGTAACATAATCAGTCCTGTACTGAAGCACTAGCAAAATGGGGTTGTCAAAAGTTCGGGGAGGGTGAACGAAAGGTTCCGACAATGTACGTCATGTACCGACAAGACCCTTTCAGTTATGCTAGTGTACTGAAGGTGTGTTTAGCATTTATAGTTATTTTATAATTTGCTTACAATATTTCGCTTTCTTTGCAGGGAGCATCTGGCGCAGTGGGTGCTCGTGGAAATGAAGGTGATGCTGGTAGCGATGTGAGTAGATTTTATTTTTAACAGTAACAATTTGAACAAAAATAATGTCAAATACCCTTGTCCCATTATTCTACTACAATCAATGTACTTGTTGACATTTTGAGGATTTTCAGTGACATAAATTTTTTAAAGGAACAGTCAGATTATTTTGGACTAATAGTCGGTAGAAAACCACGCCATATCCTTTTAGCTATAATTGCTATTCTGGAATTATGTAAACATTCGTTTATCTCATTGGCTGTTTCTAAAGGCTTTGTATTACTTAGTGAAATTTACTGGTGTATGTGTATAATTGTTGGCGAGCAAAACCCGTCAAACTTGTTTCTTAGCTTAAATTCTTGCTAATGAAAATTACAATTGGCAAATGAATATAGTTTAGTTGTTTTATGAGAATAAGTTATCTGATGAGACACAAAGGCTGAAAGTCCCTTTAAGAGAAAACTAAGTTAGTAAAATTATTTAATTATCAAATTTAATCATTGGTATGCCCATGCACATATGAACACCCTCTTATAATTACCAGCTAGATAATCAGGGAACTTGTATCTTATGACTCCTTCAATCTTTATGATAGGGCCGTGATGGTAGCCCAGGAACTCCAGGTGCTCCAGGCACCCAGGGCCCACGTGGTGAGAATGGACGCCCAGGAATGGCCGGCCAGCGTGGACACAAAGGATTCACTGTAAGTACATTGACAATGAGACCTAGGAATTGCTCAAAAACTGTACATCAATTTTGGAGGTATTACTGGAAGTCCCAAAATGAATTCCACCACACTCTGCATAAAATTTGTGATTGGTCAAATCCCCATACATAACAGCAAATTAGTTGACCAGTCTAGCAGATTTCCTAGCATATTGTGGGCGAGTTTAGTTGTTTATCTTGTAAGCTGCATGTTGAAAAAAAATGAAACATATTTCTTCAGAGTCATTGGTTAAGTGATATGGTCGAATCGAAAATGATCAAAATAGAGATGTCTGCAAAATTCATTGTTGATGACACCTTCTTGCTGCCAAATAACACATTTCACCTGTTCATGAGATTGTGCCCCCCATTCTTACTTGTCAAAAACTTCATGCCCTGAAGTGAATATAGTCTATTATAAGACACTTTTCTTCTTTAGGTCTTATAGAAAATTAAACCACAATCCATTTTTTTCTGAAAATCAACCCATTTTTCTTCTATCATGCGTGCAAACATCTAAAGCTTTTGTTTTTAGGGATTACCTGGTTCCAAGGGAGTCAAGGGTGATGGCGGCCGTGGTGGTGCTGATGGTGCTGATGGTGCAAGGGGTGCCGTTGGTGGTTCCGGTGCTGCTGTGAGTATCTCAAGATTTAAAGAGATGTGATCAGATCTGTACTGATTTAACAAGTTATGTTTTGGATTAACCTCAATGTATTTTTACATGGAACAACGAAAACATTTGATCAGACTTTATGGATAATATGCCATTTTCCTGAATGACTTATTCAATAATAGACTTATTCATTAATCAGTATGTATTATTGGCCGCATCAATGCACAAATTCGAATCTTCACAATGGTAGTGCTCAGCTAAAACATCAGCTTGTTCGCAGTACAAGAAGCTATATGCTGTGTTACATACATGATTCTTTGTTGAGTGTAATAACCTATTATTGAATCACATCTGACTTTTGGTGGGAATTTACAGTGGTGATTTGCTACATTTTTTTAATAAATTTTCTCCCCCGTTTTGGGTGCTCTTTTTGCAACTTTCAGGGGCGAAATCACACTCTTCCCCAGTGTCTTTCAAACCCTAACCTGATAACACTTTTTTGTTAAACAAGGTGTGCGAAAAAAATCAAGTTCAATAATAATAAAAAAAACTTTTGTTTCATTCTGTTTTTTTAAGACCTAATTTGTTTTGCTTCTCTTTCAGGGACCTCAAGGTAATGCAGGCGAGCGCGGACGACAAGGGTCTCAAGGTCTTCAGGTAAAGACCCATTCTTTTTTATATCTTCCCTTTATTATTATTATAATTTCTGCAGCAAACCATTCATGTTTAATAAATTGCATCAACAAGCTCATCAAAATGAACTCTAGCAGAGTTTATTTTTTATTTAGCTTCATAAACTATTCACCCAAATCAGTTATAACATTATCTAACGACGAAAAACGCAAAGCAATAACTGTATTAAGGGAGAATACAATGAAGTGCTAGTGCTGTTTTAATCAGAACATTAGGCTATATGAATGTGGGTGTGTAGTATGGATAGGTTATTTGTTGCCATTCAAAACCAATGAATTAATCAATTTAGGCTGGATAACTCAAATTAATTTGTACTCAAAAATATTTGTAAAAGAGCAAATTTGTGGGAGTTTTCTGAGACCCGAGACTGTGAATGAATTCAATGATGAGAAAATATTGTATCTTAGGCTTCAAACTCTGTTAGCTCATTTGGATAAAACTTAAACTAAGTGCTTTTAAGAAACACAAATTAAACACAAGAAATGCAAAATCAGTACTTTTCCCCAACAATTTTTCAGTGTTGTATGCCTCTCCAAAGAAGAATGTTTCGGCTGCAAGTTGTCTTTGGAACTCTCCAAAGGACAGCATTATTAGATTAATTTAAAATTAACTTAAAGAAACTATGCCACCAATTATTAAGTTGACTATAAGCTATTAAGCTGACTATAAGTCTAAATCTAGGAACCACATCCTAGAGTGTCCTAGTTATTTTCACTCCCCAAACAAGGGTATTATTAAATCAATATAATTCTTACTTTTAGGGCTTGGAGATTAATGGTTCTGAGGGTTTTACCAGACTGGCAAAACCAATCTGATTTTTATTTCATGATAAAGCCCCATTTAATTAAAACTGAAAGTCTCCTGCAGAGAAAAATTCAAGAAATCTATTTAATAATCACCTGTTTACTTTCAATAGGGCGAGAATGGCCGTGATGGAGAGACTGGTGGACAGGGCCGTGTCGGACAAGCTGGAAGCCTAGGCAGGGCTGGACCATCCGGTCCATCTGGTGCCAAGGTAATTAATCAGTAACTCCATGGTGGGACATGCCCCCAACCCCACACGGAACATTAATAAGATTTATAAATTTATAATTATTATTGAAGATGTTCTTGCTGAGTCAATCAGATGGCAATGGAATGGAAATATGTGACATTCAACAGCTGTGTTTTGTCAGCGGCCAGGTTTAGGCTCCTTAGCCTAACACACAAATTAGTCTGATGAATGTCTTTTCATGATTTTCAGTCATCTACGTATTTAGGTGATTCGTACATTATTAATATAGCCTAACCATATCTTTGATTTGTCTGTAAGCTTCACTGGCAAATGAAAAGTATGGATAAACTTTGAAGGAGCATTATTATAGCCAACAAAATGATTCGCTTTGTTTGCCAAAATTGTTATTGCATTTGCATTTTTTCAGTTGGTGTTTCCTATTTCCTAATATCTATAATTAAACCTGCCATCAAGCACATGAGAAACATACATCTTCCTTTCTTGGTGGTCAGAGTCAAATTGCTTAAAGTTTTAATTCCTTCTTACTCAGGGTGATGCTGGCTACACAGGTGACCAAGGCAACACTGGTATTGTTGGCGAGGCTGGAGAGAGGGGTGCACGTGGTGCTTCTGGACTGGCAGGCGCTGCCGTAAGCTTTCATAGTTGTGTTCTTTAATTAAGCCCGTGGGATGGAAAAATTGCATCATGTTTATGTCCCATTACATTTCTTCAACATGAAATGCTTTCCGTCTAGTCAGTTATTGGATACCTTTTCATCAGTGCTTCTGAATGGTTCTATTTTTTCAGGGAGACATGGGGGGAAAATCTGCTGCTATAGATATAAAAAAAGAAATCAGTTAGTTAACTGACTACATTTTACAATATAATGACATTTAGTTGAAAAGACAAACTGCTATATATAATTGAAAATTATAAAGTTGCAAATTGATTTAGTCTGCCCAGACAACATTGTGACTAAGTAACATTTATTTGTATCTCCTACATGTAACAAGTAAGGCCAATTACGCAACAATTGTGCCATTGATTTGTGCCACAAGAAAAGCAACCCACAAGAAATATACTCCTTTTATTGAGTGTCTGCGAGGTGGGAGCTTTAAAACTGCGGGAGAGAGCATTGGGAAGGAGAAATTAGTTGCAGTTGATCTGAATTTGCCCTCTATGTTAATTGATCCGGGAAGGGGAATTTCCCCATCAGACCCCCAACTGTGCTATATTTTATTTTATTTATATTTTTTTCACAGGGTATGGATGGACGATCTGGTGCTGCCGGTGATGCTGGTGACCAGGTTGGTGGTTGTTATTCTTGCCAATTCACTTGTTTTCAGATTCATTCAAATGAATGAAGAATATATGAAGGTCAATTAGAAGAAAACAGAGTGATTGCACCAAGAGTAGCTAGAAATATATGTAGGAGCAGGGTTAGTTTACTGTCATGGTGCATCACCTCAACAGATGAATTCATAACATATTGGTGATATAAAGTTCAGGGTGGCCATCTTATTCAAGAAAAGTATCCTCAGTGACAGATAACTCCAGATAAAATCCAGGTAAATGCAAAATTATGTTTGTACCAATACATTTAGTTTGATATGAGGGTATCTCATTGCAGCCTCACTACAATCATTATGTAATGTAAGCCTGAAAACTAGAATGAGATTTTGATCTGAAAGAGAGAGATATTGCAGTCTTTCATTTTAATATCCATTATGGTAAGAATAAAATACCACAACCAAATTTCTCTTCACAAAATGTTATAATTAAAGGTACAATCAGGATTTCAGCCCCAAAATATGACTCTCAGGGTAATGCTTTAATAATTCAGTCTATAGTTTGTAACGCCAAACATCTATTTAGTCAATCCTCATCAGCGAGAATTTAACCTTTTATAGAATCATGCTTTACAAGTATTGCTTGTCAACAAATTATATGCATTCTCATAATCATAACACAAACATATAACACACATTTTGAAAGCAAGCAAAAGAATTACATGGACATTTGCATAATTCCAGATAGCATATTGTAGCTAGATGAATTTATTGTACCCTGGTAACTTAGCAAGGAACATGTTTATTTCAGTACCTTGGAAATGCAAGGAAAATTTTAGTAGTTCAAATGTAAAATCCACATCTTTGTCTCTATTTCTTATATGTGTTTTTATGTTTCATAATATCTGTGTAGCTTCATTGTCAAGTGAAATTCTGATGTATTAAACACTGAATTTGATGTGTTTATTTGATTTGCTCAAGCCTCAAGAGATTTTCAAAGATTTTTCTCTACCCCCTTTTCAGGGAGCTCAAGGATTCCAAGGACTTGCTGGTGCTAATGGTGGCGCAGGAGCCGTCGTAAGTTTTTTTTTTCTCTCTTCCTCTCTTTTCTGTCATTCTTGTTTAATCTATAATTAATTTACACACATATATATATATATTCAGTAGGCTTGGGCAGCACCCACGATTTATGGAGTTGTATGCTGGTGACTCTGAATATAGAATTGCGACTCTCTACGGCTGGGCAACCTCAATGCGGGATTTGGTTATTTGATGAAATTGTTAAGTCATCTCAGAAGATCAGACAATTCTTAAATTAACTTTATGCTTGGCCAGTCACTGCCAGACATTAAAATGCTTGGATTACACATGGTAGCAACAGTGGGATGACTTTAAATTGCAGTGACCAGAAGAAATCCAACATTGCTCAGCTGCACTGGACATGAAAATGATCAGATTATACATGGTGACAGCAGTGGGGTGACTAACAATTGTATTGCAAAAGAGTGGCTTGAGGTTGCATTTTACCATATATAAAAATGTTCAGATTTCATTAAACATTGGTTAGCCATGCATAAAAATGATTGGATAACACATGGTAGCAATAGTGGGATGACTTGAAATTGCATTGTAAAAATGTGACTATGAATTGCATTGTACTGAAATAATCTAATATTGATCAGTAGTTTTGGACATTAAGTTACTCGGATTACACATATTTAGTAATTGGAAAAAAACAAAAAGAAACTGCTTGTTGAGATATTTGTCTTCTTGATATGATTACAGGGTTCCACAGGTCCAGCTGGCGAGCAGGGTGCCTCTGGAGACGTTGGATTCCCAGGTTTCCGTGGTTCACGTGGTCAAGCTGGTGCTTCTGGAGCTACCGTAAGTGATTACCATTCTTTTTCAAAATGTTAAAGCTACCTACGAATAATCGTCATTTACAAACCCCCAAATCATTTAATTTTTCAGAAAAGATTGGCTCGATATATTAGCTGGTCCTACTGGAGTCACTTTAGGTGCTTGCTGTTAATTTTTCTTCCGAAAGCATTAAGACTACTACAAACCCCATAAATTGTATTTGTGAGAAATGATTGGCTGGGTAGTTTAGGGTCAACCCATCAAGTATCCACACACCCAACAATACTCATGCACAAATGTACTACTTGTGATATTATGGGATAACCATGGTCAATCTTCATATAATTAAGCCATTTTGTAAGTTAGATCTTGAACAGATCTAACAACTAAGAAATCAATGCGTAATAAGTGACAAATTTTGTTCAGCAACTCATTCGTAAATATATCAGACCAAACAGAATTTGCCATGGTAACTAGCTGATGGAAATTTTGGGGTATCAAGTGGAATACTTGAAAATGTTGGCATAACACACCAAACTTGAAAGGCAGATTGGTTGTTACCTTGCAGTCAACCGATAGTCATGCAGGCCTATGCTGAGCGTCTATATGCCGCAGAGTCAGTATTGTGCAATGATTAATTGTGAGGTAATAGAGCTTATCTGATGCTGGTGGTTTTAATCAATTTCATCTTCCATCTTCCTCAGGGTAACCGAGGTGCTCCAGGTAATGCTGGTAACGATGGTGAAACTGGTTCTTCTGTGAGTAACAACATCTAACCCTTAGTAGTGTTCATAATCTAAAAAAAAATACAAAAGAGAACAAACTTAATAGTATTGGTTTATTATCGCTCGAACAGTGCTGTTGGTGAACATTGTTTTAGGAACACTGCCGCCAAGAAATGGAACTCTCTACCAACGCATATCAGGAACTCATCTGTTAATTCTTTAAAGAAATCCCTTTGTTCTAGGTGTTTTGTATATATCATTATTTGAGTACATGTACGTCATCCTTTGTACACACTTTGGCATACTCTCTGGAGTGTGAATAGCATTCTAAATGCTGGTTATTATTATTATTATAGTGGAGAATGTGAAAGCAACAACACCGGCATAATTTAGTATAGTATTTAGTTAGTATTCCAATGTAACAGAGATATGTGGAAGTAACCTGCCCAGTTATTCACTGTGATGTATTGCACTGTATGACTCTGTACACAGCCGTATGGGGAGTATGATATGATGCCAGTTATTCACTGTGGTGTATTGCACTGTATGACTCTGTACACAGCCGTATGGGGAGTATGATATGATGCCAGTTATTCACTGTGATGTATTGCACTGTATGACTCTGTACACAGCCGTATGGGGAGTATGATATGATGACAGTTATTCACTGTGGTGTACTGCACTGTATGACTCTGTACGCAGCCGTATGGGGAGTACGATATGATGCATAATTGCAGTTGGCTTCATTCCTACATCTGACTGTTCTATTATGATTATTTAGAGCTTGGTAGTTTGTACCCCCCCCCCCCTATATGCTAGATAACTGACAGACTGACCACAATATTGGCTGGTATGTATGGGTATGGTTGTGTAATTCATTTTTGCTGGTTGCGGGTGAAAGACTTTTGAGGATCTTTCATACAGAAAACATACAGCAGGGGCCATTTTGTTAGTAGCCACAGCATTATTGGCCGTCTGCAGCTTACACAAGGAAAAGTACATTTGGGGATGATAATTTTCTATTGTTTCTTATTTTTTCTTACAAAGACTAGATTAAGAAATTATCTTTGATGGAAAAAAAAAAATGATTTGATTTATTGACTACTGCCCACTTCTCTGTTCATAATACAAAGACATTTTTTAATCCATGTTTTGTTTACTTCCTTTTTGCCAGGGTGCTGACGGACTTGCAGGGGCAGCCGGAGCAAAGGGACCTGCTGGACTTGTTGTAAGTCTTGCAATTTACTTCTCGCTGCATTGATTAATTCCATTGAAAACAGGGGAAAACAGTTTGACAGTTACATTCTACAAATTAAAACTTTGATTGAGTGGTACAAGACATTATTTAATTGATGTAGCTATTAAATTTAAAGAGATGGAGAAAATATTTTGTCTCAAAATTCAGTTGTTATCCTCTTACTTTACTAGTTGTTGTTTTTTTTGTCTTACAGGGAGCCACCGGAGCCCCAGGGCAACTAGGTGCTGCCGGATTGAACGGAGCTAGGGTAAGTCTCATTCAAAAATGGTTTAAGAAAGAAATCGTAGAATTTGAAACGCGGGATAAAAGTTTATGAAAGGTGCTATAAACACAGTCAACACTACAACCCGACCAGAATGGATCGAAATGGAGCACCAAAGTCGCAAAAGGTCTTAAAGGGGGAAAGTTGTTTTGCGACATGCACATATTTCCACCTTAAAGCAATAAATCAAGGTTTATTTTTAATGCATACAGTATATAGTGGAACAATGTATGAAAGATTCATAATTTTCAACTAAACTTACCGATATTCTTCGAAAAGAAGAATAATGTATATACCACTACAGTATGTAGTATCTCCACCTATTTTCAACTAAGTCATTATTTTTAAATTATGTTAAATTATCCAAATATTATGTTTGCAAGGCTTTAATATAGTGGTTAAATATATGTGACCATTATTACACAAGATTAATCACATCATGGAATTGTGCAAAATTACCTCATTTTGTGGAAACATATTGAGATGTATACATACTTGATAGCACAGAGGACAACTGTTAGTAAAACCAGAGGGTAAAGTAAGGGAACATAGGAAATATAGTAACAAGAATCTCTTCTATCTACATTTTTCTTAATAATAATAATAATAACTATTTATAATGCGCTGGTATCCGTCAAAAAAGACACTCATGGCGCAGAGAAAAAAGAAAAACAGTACAGGACAGAAATTAAAAGTTTTTCATCAAGTGAGTTTTGAGGGCAG
>JAODFY010247820.1:0-15826 GCA_027580055.1 Paracaudina chilensis | reverse complement strand
GACCAAATATCCTCACATCAACCACTACACAAAGGAATCACATTTCAAGTGTATCATGACAGTGCACACCTGGATCAGAGACATACCAATAGCTATCCATTGAATAAAAAAATAAATCTTCACAATAATATGGAGATACAGCGGCATTGCTGCTCAGGTTTTATTTTAATGCCAGTGGGGTCTCTCTGAGTATTTTGGAAAACATTCCTCAGTGCCCCAGGTCAATCATTCCTATGTTAAATGCTCATCCTGAAATGTATATATTATAAAGTGGTTTTGGCCTTTACACAGAAAACATGTAACATAGGGGCTACAATCATTGACAAAAATGATTGGACAAAATAGACATTAGCCAGTTGACTTATTTAAAATTTTGCCATCAGCGCGCCCCCGATCCCCGATTCAATTTTGTACCAAAATGGGTTCAGAACCGGCAACATTGATATGGGGAATGGGGTTTGTTCCTATGTATTTTTGTCAAGGATTGTAGCTATGTCAGGAAAAGAAAATTAGGTGGGTTTCACCAGCCTGGGCAAAACTCACAGATTCATAATATTTTTGAGCTACTGTACAATGGTCCAAAGATTTTGTGCAAATGAAGGACCAGCACAGAAGGACAGTAATATTCTTTGAATTGTCCAGATTCTATTACTGTAACAATATTTTGTTCACGTTATGAATGTTTCTTTGCAGTGATATGCCAGCAGAGTTGGAACTCTCAGTTCCTCATACGATCACCGACTGGGTAGCCAGTGGCTTCTGCACCAACCTTGAAAAGGGTGTTGGTATAGCGGCCCCAGTCACCCTGCGGGCCTTCCAACCCTTCTTCCTTTCCATGTCACTCCCGTACTCCATCATACGCACCGAGAAGACCCCCATTAAAGTCACCGTCTTCAACTACTTGGAGGATTGCCTGGTGGTAAGTACACATGCAATTAAAAGAACGGTCCAATGAAAAATGAAAATGTTTTGATAAGAACATGAATTTTTTAAATTTTGAATTCAGGTTTAATTTTGGTTAAGCATCTGGCAACATTTATGGTTCCTTGCTTTAGCAAAACGAACCTATGTAGTCAGGTTGGTGTATGTGGGTGTGTGTCTGTGATGCCTGAGCTTGGGAGCGCTCTAACTTTATGTGGGAAAGGTGCATGGAAGCCATACTTTGCCTATAGATCTATCTGCCCTAAGGTCAGTTATGGTCAAGAAACCAAAAAATGCAATAAGTCTCGGTGCCAAGGTCTGACACGGTTGATATTTTGGGACAAGCGTGAACGGGGTAGGGGAATATTTTTTTAACTTAACGGTCATGTGATCCCCCATAACTCGGGAACGAAATGTCTGTTAGGGTTGGGAGTTGCATTAATGTAATCCAATTGTCGACACGCATCTGGGTGACCTTTAACCTCTGGTGACCTTTTTTTTTATTTGTACATTTTTGATGCTATTTTTATATCTAAGGTACCTTCCAATAAAAGATATCAATGGGGGGACCCCCGGGTGACCTTTGTGCAAAGTTTTTTTGGTCTATAGGGGATGAAACTCGTAGTTGGTATGTAGGTCACTCATATCATTCTTGAATGTAGGTATCTCATAGTGAGTATGGAGAACCTACAATAAAAATCTTTACAGGGAGCATGGGCCTAGATCCCAGAGGGATAGGGATTTTCATTGCTATGTGAATATAATGGATACTAATGTGGTAATTACAACTACTTCACTAACAATATACACAATTCATGCATTTTTAAAAAGCGAGGAATCACAAAACCAGTGGTTTTCTTTTTGATTCCTTGCCAAAGGAATCTATGTGGTCACACAGCGTATGTATATATATATATGCGTGTGTGGATGTGATGGCTGTTTGTTATCATGTTGTCTGAAGAAAGCCAACCTTCATGAATGTTTTCTTGGCATGTAGCTTCACCACATTGAGTACAAGAAGCCTATTGTTTTTCGTGCTGTTCCAAGGTTGTTTGAGGTAGACAGAGGTCAAACAGTTAAAACATTTTAATCGCAATAACTGGAGAACGCAAGTGTCTACAGAGATCATATTTGACTTGTAGGTTGACCATATGGGGTGCAAGAACCCTGTTTTTATGCCCTTTCAAGGTTGTTTGAGGTCAGCAGAGGTCAAAAAGTTAAAAGCTTGTAATCACAATAACTGAAAACGCAAGTGTCTACAGCGATCATATTTGACTTGTAGGTTGCCCATATAAGGTGCAAGAACCCTATTGTTTATGGTGCTGTTTCAAGGTTGTTTGAGGTCAACCGAGGTCAAAAAGTGTAAACCTTGTAATCACAATAACTGGAGAATGCAAGTGTCTACAGAGATCATATTTGACTTGTATGTTGCCAATATTGGGTACAAGAGTTCTATTGTTTTTGGTGCTGTTCCAAGGTCATTTGAGGTCAACAGAGGTCAAAGTCTGAAAACCTTGTTATATCAATAACTGGAGAATGCAAATGTTTACAGAGGTCATATTTGATCTGTAAGTTGCCCATATGGGGTACAAGAACGCTGTTTTTGGTGCTGAATATTCTCATCATATTGGTGGATTTTCTCATTTTGTTATTCTCCTATCTCATTCTCCTTCCAAAACCTTAAACCTTATAAAACATGTCAACACCTGGAGATATGTCCCCAAGGAGATAAACCTGTTCTCACCTAATTATCCTGTTATCCATCATTGTTTCTTGAGTAAATAAACTACTGTGTATAGCTGGTGTTCAGACAATTCCAAGACAGTGAAGACATTCAAAGTGTTCAGTAAATAATCTCATGAGGTGTTTGGGGCAGGACAGGGATCTTAATAAAGTATTAAATATTTTGGTGGAACCAATAAACTGGACATATGTGCATACTGTGGCACAATGGTGTTTCTGGTCATGGACAGATCAAGGGTGGCTGATTGGGGGAGGGGGGTTTGGCAAAAGTTTTTATTGATCTGTGTTGGATTCAAAGATAAGATCAAATGGATTTATAATCTTACATAGAGGCTGAAGGTGACCTCGCGCAATCTCGCATCACGCAATCTCGCCTCGCGCAATCTCACCTCGCGCAATCTCGCCTCACGCAATCTCACAATTGGCTAAAAGCAGCAGCAATTGTTTGTGGATGGTACCCTGAATGCACATATGCTAACAGATGAGATAAAATGGATTTATAATCTTACATAGAGGCTGAAGGTGACCTCGCGCAATCTCGCCATGTGCAATCTCACCTCACGCAATCTCACATCGCAGATGCCTATATTTAAACACCTTGAATGACAAGTTCACTGCATTAGCCATTCGACCACCCCGCTCAACAATTGGCTAAAAGCAGCAGCAATTGTTTGTGGATGGTACCCTGAATGCACATATGCTAACAGATTTAATAGTGTAAGCCATCAATATGCAACGTTGCATTGCAATGCCTGGCCTAGGCTGCAGATTGATAAATAACTTTTTTCGTAGCAATGAGATCAAACAATAGTCCAGTAAATGATAAAATTTCTGATTAACATAAGACCAAACAGTACACTCAATGGGAAATGTCCCATCCCAATAGCATCTATATTTAGTATTTGAGATGCCCAAGTGTTACAACTGCGCCGTGCCTGAGCCAATCCTCTCCCTTGTTTTGTACCCTTAGGTTCAAGTTACGCTGAGTGAGTCTGATGAGTTTGTTGTCAGTGGCGACACAGTTTACACCGTAGCCGTCCCTGCAGGGGAGTCTTCCACAGTGACATATAAGGTGGCCGCTTTTGATTTGGGGGCAATCCCAATCCAAGGTGCGTATAAGCTGGCTATTGCTAGATATTACAATACATAGTACAATGTTTTATATTGACGTAGATACAGTGTATAACATTACATATATATTGTATATTACATTCTATTATATATTCATACCACTAAAGTCTCAAAGGATGGTGAACAGCATTTTGAAAATAACATCCTGCTTTTCATCATAGGTCAGTTTGAATGTTTTCAATGTTCATGAATGTCGTCAATGTTGTCAAGGTTGGTGAATGATGAATGATGTCGAATATGTGTAATTGTATAGGCAATATTACGGAGGACCAAGACAAAAGAATTCCAGGTCCACAGCAAGAAATTCAATGTATGTCCTCATAGTCCTCACTTGACAAACAAAGCTTGTAGGTTATTTTCAAGGTTATGGCTTATTAGGTAAGGGTAAAGGAAATTTTGATGTGGTCAGGCTGAATGTCCTGCACACATGAACATGTGTGTGACCGTTGGGCTTGTGGGATTTCTCAAGCTGAGGGATTGTTGATCAAAATCAAACTTTGTATATACATTGGTCATTTGTAGTAGATGATACATATTGTTTTCGGCGTGAATCATATTGAAATTAATGAGGGGGCATAGTCTAACGTAAATATCTTGAAATGAGTCTTGATTTGCTTTATAATTGGTACTATATTAAGTGAATATTTATAGTAGTTGATATCTTTTATGGAGCATTTAATTATACATTAGTGGAACACCAGATAAAAATTTCACAAAAATAGCTTGTGAACACAATATCTCAAGTTAGGAAGAGTGGATTGATATCAAATAAAATGATGAATATTAATGAGGGGGTGGGGCCTAACATAAAAATCTTATATATTTTAATAAAAATTTTATATTTTTTTTCGAGTATATGGGGGCCTATCTTCCCAAATGTAAGTTTGATTTTCTTCGTATGTACACATTCCAGACGATGGTGACCCCTGTTGATTTTGTAAAAACGTCTTGAATATAAATAAAAAAAAAAGGGGGCATGTCCATATTCATTCTGTGCCACACAAAGGCTAATATTTTGAAATAAAGTAAGGTTGGATATTTAGCTTGTCATAAAACAGACGCAATGTTTGCCATGTTTAAGTATTACTAATTACTTTTTTTTCAGTGAATGCCGAGTCTGTAAGCGACGACAACCTGCTCTGCGGAAATGAGGCAGTCACGGGAGCAGCAGGGGCGAGGGATGCCGTGGTACGGGACCTCCTGGTGAAACCGGAAGGCGAACCAGAGACCATCACGGAGGGCGCATACTTCTGCCTGGAAGAAGGCGAGACCTACGAGAACCTGGTTGCCATCGACATACCTGCTCAGCACGTGCCTGGGACAGCCAGCGGTGGAATAACAGTCAGAGGTAAGATCAGCAGTACAGTTGGACTATAACAAACATTAAATTGTGAATAAAGAATTCATTATTTCATTTCCATCGGGCTAAAATTGTTGCATTAAAAATGGGGGCCTCATTAAAAATCATGATTTTAAAGAAGTTTTCAAATAGTTGTTTACATTTTAACTTGAAGAGGGGAAGTTCTAGATAAAGCCAGGTCACTATATATTTGTTATAGACAATATATATATCCTTCTTTGACCAACACCCTCAGGTAGAAGTACGTAATATTAGTGGGCATATAGCTTACACAGCACTAATATATTTGTTGTTATTGTCTAGATAGATATTGATTAGCATTTAATATTAATATATTTTTTCAGGTTTGATTAAATTCAAAGCTAGGGATCAATGATGGATATATTTATTTCCCTAACACCTGGTTTCATCGTGAAATTCCCATGAAAGTGAAAAATGTAAACACCCTTGAAAACTCTTTTTAATTAGCAGATCATGATGAAACATGGACCCAATCATCATTGGTTGATGGGCCATTTTAGGCATGAGGTGTTAATGTATGGGTCATTATTGGAACAAAATTTTACAGGCCGTCTCAGTGAACACATACCTAAACAGACCTCAACACATACCTAAACAGAAAATGAGCCGACCAGTTCAGAGTGACCAGAGAGATTCATTCACCTTTTCCATGTGTTTACACAGGCGACCTGGTCGGAAACACCCTGAGTAACATCGAGGACATGATTCGCATGCCTTATGGCTGCGGCGAACAGAACCTCCTCAGCATGGTGCCAAACATCGTAGCCCTGCAATACCTGCAGTCGGTCGGGGAGGCCACGCCTGAGATAGAGGCTGAAGCCAAGAAGTTCATCAGTGCCGGCTACCAGCGGGAACTGAATTACCGCCGTATCGACGACTCCTACTCGGCATTCGGCAACAACGACCCAGCGGGGAGCACCTTCCTGACGGCCTTTGTGGTCCGGACCTACGCCCACGCTAATGATTTTGTCGACATAGACGAGGATGACCTTAACGTTACCATCCATTGGCTGAGGAGTATCCAGGAGGCAGATGGGTCCTTCAGAACTGTCGGACGCCTTGCACATAAAGCCATGAAGGTAGGAAGGACCTGGGTCCACTTTGAGTGAAAATGGGGCCATTGAAGGTATTAACCAGAGGCCAGTTACCGGGTACTGTCTGCTACCAGGCACATAGGACCAGGGTCCCCTTTTGATTAACAGTGTCCGCTCGTTGACAGGAATTTGTACATCATTTGAGTGGAGCTGGTTCATACTGTGTTGATTAGTAATAAGCTTAATTGTACAGATTTTATTCATAAGCTGTTGATTTGTATGGAGTTGTTGATAGAGGTGTTGACTCATATGGAGTTGCTTCGTTTGTGGTTAAATTGCATGGAGTTGTTTCGTACAAAGTTGATTTGTAAGGCGTTGATTCGTATGGTGTTGATTTGTATGGAATTGTTTCATACAGAATTGATTCGTATAGAGTTTATTCATATGGAGTTTTCATACATTGCTTCATTCGAAGTTGATTTGCAAGGTGTTGATTTGCAAGGTGTTGATTTGCAAGGTGTTGATTTGCAAGGTGTTGATTCAAATAGTGTTGATTCAAATAGTGTTGATTCGTATTGTGTTATTCATTTGGTGTTGATTATCAAGAGTTATTTCATATGAAGTTAATTCATACATTGCTTCATTCGAACTTGATTTGCAAGGTGTTGATTTGCAATGGTGTTGATTCATATTGCATTGATTCGTTTGGTGTTGATTATCAAGCGTTTATTCGTATGGAGTTGATTCATACATAGTTGCTTCATTTGGAGTTGATTTGTACAGAGTTGATTTACAAGGTGCTGATTCACCTCAGTTGTTTCGTGTCAGAATTCATTCGTATGGAGTCATTTCATATGGAGTCAGATTGTATGGAATCTGTTGTTATGGAGTCTGTTCGTATGGAATCCGTTCGTATGGAATCGATTCGTATGCAGTTCGTTTGTATGGAGTTGAAATTGGTACATAGCCTTTATAGATTCAATGATTTTTCCTATTCCATGAAAATCAAAGGAAAAGGTGTCACTGGAAATGATTTTCATTATATCTTCTCTTGACAGGGTGGAGTTAACAACGATGTGACTTTAGCTGCCTACGTAGCCGCAACATTCCTGGAAGCCAGGTTCACCACAAAGGTAAACAAACAATAACAGATTCTAGTTCCCACACTTTCATGCTATCTCCTTTTCATGCTCTTAAATATTGATTTTGTAACTTATAAAAAGTTACCGATGCTCAATGGTGATTGTTAAAAAAATGTTTATGTACGTTACTAATTTGATGTGCAACGTGATGGGGGTTCAAGAGGGTAGCTAGAGGCATGTGACTGAGACTAATCAGATCACTCTGGGTATTGTGGTGTGAGTACCTGCAGAGTTATCTATATCAAGTAAGCATATTAATGAAATTTATTCTGTAGGAAACAGGTAGCCAACCAAGTGTGGTCTGCAATATGGTGATAAGTGTCCAATTTTTTTCCAATTTGTTTTAATTAATAAAAGTAAAAAGTCAATGCATCAACAAACAGAAAAATGCTACTTGCTAAATATTAAAGCTAGTTAGGAGATACATTTGTATGCTCAGTGGTATACTGAGTTTGGAGATACATTTGTATGCTCGGTGGTGTACTGCCTAATTGTTTTTTTTTTTTATATAAACACACAATTTCAATGACACACAATGCCATACCTATAACACAGCATAAACAGACTTATTGTAATATCTCTTCAGAATTCCACTTACTGGTTATTTTTGAGATTCTTGTAAACATTTCAGGAATACGAAATCCTTTAACAGACGCTCACTAGTTCCGCTATTTTGCCAGAAGTTCCTCTTTTCTCCTAGAAATCTTTTCTCCTAGAAATCGTTGTTCCCTCGTGGAGTCTTAACGTTCCATAGCTGTATACCATGGATGGATAAATGATCTGATTCCATTCCTTTCGGGAAAAAAAAAACATTTCTTGGCTTGTTTTCCTCAATATAGTTCACGTTAACATATGATCCTTAATTACGAGTCTTGTGCTGAAACAAAGAATTCTCACAGATGAACATGTGACCTCTATTACGTTAAGGTCTATCTCCGACCTGGCTTATTGTCAGAAATGTCTGCTCTTGACTGGCCTGTTGATTAAAATAAATGTTGAATCTGTTTACAGGACCCGACAGTTTCTGCTGCATTCAACTATCTGGATTCTCAACTCGGAACGCTCCAAGATACATACTCTACCGCTTTGCTCGCCTATGCGTACGCCCTCGCTAACAAGGCAGAGTTTGACCAGGTGTACGGAAAGTTGTTGGAATCTGCGATCGAGGAAGGTAGGTCTGGAAAATTCTGTGATGTCATTTGGGCTGGAAAACCCTGTATTATTGTTTTGATTGATTGCTGTCCTGGGGGAGGGGTCTAAGGGGAGTGTGTGTCTCCACCCCACTCTTGAAACGTGAAGGGTGCTGAGATGCAAAAAAGTGCACTGTATGGACCAATTTTGAGGTTCCTAATCATTGCAACTTTTTCAAATTGCAATTAAAAAAAAAATAAGATTATTTAATTATTAATGAAAATGGCTGTCATTGAATGAGCCATTGTAAGCTACAGAAACAGCAAGTATGCCTATTAATTTTAATAGGTTCTGGGAAAAAGTGGGGGGTCCCCCGCTTGTTGACGCCCATGGTGTCGTATGTGTACAATAGTTCCATTTGCCAATCATATCGGGGTAATTAAAATAAATATAATTTAAATAATAGGGTATTAAAATGAAACACTCTGTGGAGAAAGAGGAAGTGGTGAATATCCCATTGCAATAGCTATAGCAAGTTTTGTTTTTCTTGGTATCTAGAGAGCATTTATTTCAATTAAGCCAGTCAGATATATGATGAAACATATGTCATTGACATATGTGTGTTTAATATCTTTATTTTTATATTAAACACACAGTTGTGTCTTCTGCAAATAAAATAAAGTATGTTGTTGATGTAGAGGATGAAGAGGTAATGGTCAAAAAATTGGGATATTGGTGAGAATGAAATAGGGAATAGAGAATATTTCAGGGTCACCTGTTTTGAAAAATTTGGGCAGTTTTCAGCTGATATGGAAAAAAAGAATAATTTACATGAGTTAGTGGTTTTTAAATTGCTATGAAAAAAGTTTGAAAAAGAATAGCAAAGGCTTTTCCACACTAAGTCAAGTGAAAACATCACAAATGTGACCAGCTGCTTCACCAAAGTTAAAGTTCAAAGTGATTTAAAAAAGTCAATTTCTTGACAACCAAACAGGCTATTGTAATGGGACCACCATTGAGTTTTTCCTCCTCTTTTGTATCAGAAAATTCTATATAGACTATTCTTTTAACTGAAAACAGTTCTTCTAGAGATTGTACCATTATTTTTATGAATGTGGTCTGTGCTTCCCTCACAGCTCATGGATTTCAGGTCAAAGATCATCCAGGAAGTCATTATTTAAAAAAAAACTCTTAACACTTATAAATTGTAATGAGAAATGTTAACTTTTATTTCATATGGTGTTATTTTGGGTTGAAGATCCCATAAAATATGTCGCATCCAGTTCAAATTACCATCTGGAATTACATATCTCATTGGCTGTTTTTAAAATGCTCATATATTAATTTGTGGTAATTAAGGGTTGATGCGTATAATTTATCGCTGAACAAAATGTGTAAAACATGTTTCTAACCTTCATTTCTCCCTTACAATTGGCAAAATAAGTAGAATATACAATTGCCAAAATAAGAACAATAATACTTTGTTTTATAAGACTGACAATGAATTGAGTGATTTGTACCAGCAGAGTAAGACATAAATTCATGTTTTGCTGCGCAAATTCTGACTGTACCTTGAAGTAGTATTGATCAGATACCTCTCTTAAAACCTCTGGGACCATGTAACCTCTGGACAGCATTACAATTTCCATGCCATCAGCACCCCAAACTCAACCATCTTTAACAAATTTTCCCAAACTGGATGCCACAGGACATTATGGCCCAATTTGGCTAACCAGCAACCCATGGCTGGTTACCACCAAATCATTACACAGCAACCCATGGCTGGTTACCACCAAATCATAACACAGCAACCCATGGCTGGTAACCATAAAATCATTTGGCTAACCAGCAACCCATGGCTGGTTACGATAAAATCATTTGGCTAACCAGCAACCCATGGCTGGTTACCATAAAATCATTTGGCTAACCAGCAACCCATGGCTGGTTACGATAAAATCATTTGGCTAACCAGCAACCCAAGGCTGGTTACCATAAAATCATTTGGCTAACCAGCAATCTATGGCTGGTTACCATAAAATCATTTGGCTAACCAGCAACCCATGGCTTGTTACGATAAAATCAGTTGGCTACACAGCAACCCTAGACTGGTTACCATAATATCATTTGTCTGTGTTGATCTTAAACTGTCGGCCAAAGTTGTGTTTGGTGCTGCTCTTTGGTAAGAGCCACTGTACCATTGTTATCCTTGACCCATTGTTTGTCTTCTCTCTCTAATCAGAGGGTATGAGACATTGGGAGAGTAACCGTGGTAACCTCCCGGATTACACCAACTACTATCAGGATTCCGCCAAATCCCAGAATGTCGAGATGACGGCATACATACTACGGGCCATACTGTTGAGGCGCATCCCAGATGTGGAGATCGAGGGCAGCAAGATTGCTCGTTGGCTGGTCGCTCAGAGGAACCCAAGAGGCGGTTTCAGCTCCACCCAGGTCAGCAGGAGATATTTTTTTTACAGAATGTTTCAGACATGTTATTCCATTAGTCAGCCATGTCTGGTTACATCAGTTCATATTTAGTATGTATGTTCACCATAATGAGTACATGACCCTTGTTGTTTGTGGTAGATGTCAAATATTAATACTTGATATGTATGTTCAAAATAATGCATACATGGTGTTACTAAAAATCTTGAGGAATTGGTAGATGATGTGAATCAGTGGGGATAGCTGAGACTCAAAAATCACTGTTTCAGCTTTTCTACGTAACACCATCGATATGACATTGTTTTACTAACGTTAAAAGTTCAACATAGGTCAACTCATTGTTGGTGTGTGGATCAGGCACATTGAGTAGATGAACCGTATTGATATTTTAAGAGGTCAAAGGTCATTTGAGGCCAACAGGTCAAACACTGATAACATTGTAATGGAGCTAACTCAATAGGGGAAAGGTTGATGAAACTCATTGTTAGTATGTGGTTCAGCCACATGGAGTAGATGAACACTATTTATTTTATGTCAAAGATCATTTTAGGTCAATATGGGTCAAGTGCTGAAAAAATGAAACTCTAGATAGATTAGGCTTTTAATCTCAGCAGTCCCAAATTTGATTCATTTTATCCTTGGTACACATGTTATCCATATTGAGCAGATGATCCCTATTGATTTTGAAAGTGGTCAATGGTCATTTGATGTCAACACTGCTCATTTGCTGAAAACCTTGTAACCAGGCTTACTCAATAGGGAGAGTAGATGAAACTCATGTCAATGGTCATTTGATGTCAACACTGCTCATTTGCTGAACACCTTGTTACCAGGCAAACTCCATAGGGAGAGAAGATGAAACTCATGTCAATGGTCATTTGATGTCAACACTGCTCATTTGCTGAAAACATTGTAACCAGGCTTACTCCATAGGGAGAGTAGATGAAGCTCGTAGTTGGAGAGTACCGCTCCTCCTCTTTCTCATGGGGAAATGTTTTTCGCTGGACTATTCTTTAAAAAACAACTATGTCATCAAACTAAAGCTAAAATCCCAATTTCTCAGCTGACTGGGAATCTACATGGAATCCCATCCTTGCTCGAGTCTCTTCTACTTATATTTCTACTCGCTGTGTAAGTGTAATCAATATCATTTAGAATATATATTAGAATGACTGACATGAACGGAAGACTTGTGTGGTTGGCCAGACAGGCAAAACCCATCACTTTGTGATGTAACCCTTTTTGATATAACTCAAATTTGTGATTTAACCCTTTTGATATATGGCAAGAAATAATTGTTTGTATTTTCTCATTCTTCCATCTAGGACACTGTCATCGGTCTGACGGCCCTTGCAGAATTTGGTGCAATTGGCTCCGGCAAGGAATCTGAGCTGACCCTGACAATG
Organism: Paracaudina chilensis; assembly: GCA_027580055.1. Lineage (NCBI taxonomy): Eukaryota > Metazoa > Echinodermata > Holothuroidea > Molpadida > Caudinidae > Paracaudina > Paracaudina chilensis. The sequence goes on along the minus strand of JAODFY010247820.1, from coordinate 3,489 downwards.
GATATAGAAGGTGGAGAAACTTTGGACTTTGCTGTGACTGAAGACAACCGATACATAGTCCAGTACGGTTCGTTCGAGGAGTTCCCAGCAGTTGTAAGCATTAGCGCTGAAGGAACAGGCTGTGCACTTTTTGCCGTAAGTATTAGCATAGTTGTATTGGGTGGGGGTTTGGAGGCTGCACTGGAGGACATTTAAAATAGAAAAGAAAATGTGTGAGATCTGGCACTTTACAGTCACAATCCACATTATTTACAATAGTTGCTGTGTAGTGGCTGTGTAGTCTCATAATGCTATCTACAACAGCAGCTGTGTAGTCTCAATATGTTATCTACAACAGCAGCTGTGTAGTCTCAATATGCTATCTACAACAGTGGCTGTGTAGTTTCAATATGCTATCTACAACAGTGGCTGTGTAGTCTCAATATGCTATCTACAACAGCAGCTGTGTAGTCTCAATATGCTATCTACAACAGCAGCTGTGTAGTCTCAATATGCTATCTACAACAGTGCCCGTTTAATCTCAATATGCTATCTACAACAGTGGCCGTTTAGTGTCAATATGCTATCTACAACAATGCTATCTATGCTATCTCAATTTTCTTTCTACAGCAGTGGCTGTGTAGTCTCGATATGCTATCTACAACAGCGGCTGTGTAATCTCAATATTCTTTCTACAACAGTGGCTGTGTAGTCTCAATATGCTATCTACAACAGCGGCTGTGTAGTCTCAATTTTCTTTCTACAGCAATGCCTGTATAGTCTATTCTGCTATCTACAACAATGACGGTATGTATAGTCTAGACTGCTATAGACAACCATGCTATCTACAACAGTGGCTGTGTAGTCAATAATATGCTATCTACAACAGTGGCTTTGTAATCTCAATAATATGCTATAATATGCTATCTACAATAATGCATGTGTCACAATACACAGCACAATCCACTTATTACAACAGAAGTCACTACATGTGTAGTTACAATCCACTCTACTATCTACAACCATGCCTATTTAGTCTAATCCTGCTATCTACAACAATGATGGTATAGGCTAGTCTGCTATAGATAACCATGCCTGTATAGTTTAGTCTACTATCTACTACAATGCCTGTAATGGGCTGTACAGTCACAATCTTCTATTAAATCTTTCGTTATCAACGTCTCCCAGGTTTCCGGAGATTACTACATCAAGAAGGTGAAGCAGATGGTGGATCCGTTCTCTCTTAACATCAAAACTAAACCGAAGCGAGAGTCGTCTAGGAGACGGAGAAACAGCGACAATCAGGAAGATGATCACGAAGATGAGAGTGTCTCTTGTGATAAATTCACCATCTCCATCACTGCAAGGTAAATACAAACAGATGATACCTTCGTTGTCCTTAGCACAATCTACTATAAACAACAATGCTGGCTTTTGGACAACGATTGTCCTTTGTGTTTGTTCTACTATCTACAACAATCCTTGTGTTTGTTCTACTATCTACAACAATGCCTGTGTTTGTTCTACTATCTACAACAATGACTGTGTTTGTTCTACAATCTACAACAATGTCTGTTTAGTCACAATATACTGCAATGCCCATGTGGTCAGAATATATGTACAACAGTGCCCTCTTATGATAATATCACCACCTCCATCACAGTGAGGTAAATACAAACAGATGATACATTTGGTGTCTGTTGCATCAGTGCTGTTAAAAATGTTCGTCTATATACTGTGCGTTTGCAGTCGCAATCCGCTCTTTGTTGTCGATTGTACTACACAAAGAGTACCTGTTTAGTCATAACTACACACGCCACTATCAACAGATATAATGGTGAAGACGGCGCCTCCAATATGGCCATTATCAACTTTCGTCCGGTATCTGGGTTCGTGGTCAGTGAGGAGTCCTTGGGTCACCTGAAATATAAGTACAGCTCCTTGAAGCGTTATGAAATTAAGGATGATACCATCACATTCTACTTTGATGAGGTGTGTATCCATGGCATTTACTTCTTTTTTTTTCGGTGGTGGGGAGGGGTCTGGGCCCTTCAAGGATTTTCTTTTAGGTCTTTCGTTTTACATCTTCCTAAAATGCTAATAAGGTATAACTGATTACTTTAATTTATTCCTTTCCAAAGGTAAAAGGAATTAAAAAAAAATGCTTGTGTGTGACACCTTGGTCGTAATTGGGAAGTGTGGATGAAATTCAAACTAGGTACATATGTCAGCAATATTGAGTAGATGAACCCTATGGATTTCATAGGAAGTCTGTAGTAATGTGTAGACTGTTGGATGGCTTGTATGTAGGGTTTTTTCCCCATAGTATGAGGAACTACAAAATATGTCATCTTTACATGTAAGAAAATGAAAAGTAATTCAAAAATTTGTAGAAGCAAGGAATCACAGGACCTATGGGATTTCTGGTTGGGAAAAAATTGCACAAAATTTAAAATATTTGTAAAATTTGGTCATGCATGGGAAAATGAGGGAGGGGGAGGTGTGGGTGGTCAGATCTATGCATTTTTCTGTCAACCATTTTTCTGTTATCAGTAATATGTATACTAGCTATAAGGTGAACACTCCAGACCATTTATATTAACCTAATACCTCTCCTCCCCTCCCCAAATGGAATTCATGCTCCAAACAAATGTATGTTTGATATGTTTTAAATATTACTGTTCATCCCCCTCACACAGTTTCTCCCCCTCACACAATCTTTCCCCCTCACACAATCTCTACCCTTAAACAATCTCTCCCCCTCACACAATCTCTCCCCCTCACACAATATCTCCCCTCACACAGTCCCTGATGTGGCTGCCGGCCTTGGCGCCTCCATCTATCACCTCACATGTTCCCATTTATACAACTGGGTGGAGAGAGGCAATTGAGGTGCCCTGTAGGCCCAGGACACATCCACAATGTACCTAGCTAGCCCGTGGTGGAACCAGTGTACCTTGATTCACCAGCAGTGTTGTAGTCGAGACCAGCACATCCGAGACCGAGATCGGAGAGTGTCGAGACCGAGATCGAATGTACATATTGTATAGAAAAATGAAACAAACTGTCCAACTCTCTGAATATTTTTTTTTAACCTGACATTATGACCTTATGCTCCACAAACGACCTATAGCACCAAGTGCATGAGCTCATTGATATATACACCTGTTTTCTATTATCATATGCCAAACATAATTAACTTACAATAATTAATATCATGTATCCTATTCGGAGTAATCGACGTTGGTCAGACAAAAGTCTTCAACTTCGGTATCATGTATGTACTGTAATGCACAGTTGACACAAATGAAACAATATTACAATTACTGTACCAGCCTACCAGGGTAGAAAAATATATTGAAAACAAATGAGGTGGGACGACTTGATCCATTCATATACAAAGTTAGCACACATTCAAAGTTAGCATATCACCCAGAGGAGCTAATGTTTTCTGCCCTATTCAATTCAACTGTCATTCGAGCCTACACCAACGAGCCTCAAGTCTTTCTA
>JAODFY010247709.1:0-15830 GCA_027580055.1 Paracaudina chilensis | reverse complement strand
AGGGAAGATTTTTAAGTGAGAAACGAATTTGAAAGGAGTTTGGGGGATATGTGGCTTACGTAAATGGATACAAACAGCCAAGAGCTGGAACCCAAGCCGAGTGAAACCAAGACGTAGAAATTGAACGTACCGACTGTCTTCCTGCTTTGTGATCAGCATAAGGAGTAGGGGTGGTTCGTTAAAGAAATAATCAGGGTTTATTTTTTTTTATGATTTTGTCATCATTATTCCACATCATAATGCATATTTAATGTGACAACGTATGGAAAATTTAAAATGAAAAATACCAATTTTCTTCAAAAAGATGGATAATGTATTATATCGCCTCTACACTAATTGCCGTCTAGTTCGGCGTACAACTATGGTCTAATTTCTTCGCGAATAGGGCGATTTACCATGTGAAAGATCCAGGGAATTCTTTAATTAATCATAAGTAACAAAGGATACGAATGGCAAAATCTCCTTTTGGTGAAAGAAGAATAATTCTCCTGATTATTGTAATGGCCTTGGGCGTAGGCAAAAGTACCAGTTAAAAAACACTGGGTCCCTTCAGCGTAAAACAAAAACATTTTTGCAAGAGAATAACATAAATACACGGGTAATTCTCATTTAGCCTATCCAATTTTCCTCACCCTGTTGTTTTATATAATTATATATATAAATATTATTGCTTTAGCCGACCAAGTGGCATGCCTTTTCCATTAGTGATCTCTTAAGGGTATCCAAACAGTCTACAGCAATGACAGTCAGCAGTCATAATATAGGTTAGACCGTTAGACGTAATTTTATTATGGGCCAGATAAGGGTTTGTATATGGGAGAAAGAGGTTTGGGATATACGGTTTACACCACGTAAATAGATACACGGGTAATTCTCATCCAACTGAGACAATTTGTACACCGTGTTGTTATGCTGACAATGGTATCCATGGAGACTGCAGTTCGTTAAACGTCGCTGTGATGAATAGTCGAATCATCAATATAGTAATCCATGATGTTCCCCAAAACACAGAAAATGAAATAGTTAGACAGAATTGAAGATGGAAGAGAAGAATGGAAGACGTAAAATAGAAATTGAAGAAAATTATCTCATTTTGTCATTTTTAGTGGGGGGGCACAAGAAAAATATGGGACATGTTCCCCCTCCTCCAGGCTCCCTGGGCAACGTCGAATGTGCACGCCTACTACCGGGCAAAAATTGGCTGCTTATAACTTCAAGAACAGTCGGGCATTGGTAGCTAGGATGTATCGAGTAGCAGTTGCTATAATTATCAAATAGTATTCAACGATTTGTATAGAAAGGCAGTTGTTGGTTTTTATCCACGTGATTTGAACATTCTGTCAGTAACAAGTTCAAACAAATTGTTAATTTTAAACAACTGTTGATAGAGACATTTTTAATTTCATTTGCACTAATTTTTTAGTGTCATTTAGCGTCAAAAATTGTTCAGATCTGAGCAGAACACCGATATATCGGCAAAGACTCACTTGATAAGTTGATACAAAGAAGAGAGATATAAATTGAATACCGCAGACCAAAATTGAAGACCTTAGACAGAAACTGAAGAAAATGGCATTTAAAAATAATAAAACAGTTGGACTTACTGCGAAAAGATACTCGGGTATCCACACATTATACAAACCGGTAATCTAAGTATCCAACTTGTCCAAAACTGTTTACATTTTCAAATACAATATCTTTGGCAGTTTATTTAAGTTTTAATTCCACAAGGGATTAGCCAATAAATTTTCTTGACGATGGCGACTGCTTAAGACACGTTGGGTGCAAGACTTTCATTGATTGTGGTCAGCAAACAATGGTAGCTTTGTTAACTTGGAAAAGCTTCGGCAAACAATGTTGCAGGAAGGTGCCAGACAACAAGAAGAGGCATTTTTTAATGCAGGTAATGTATTTGCCAGGCAAATCGAGGTCTTACTTACTTCAGGAGTAATGGGAGCATTTGCAAATGCATGTGATCTCAGTCAGTTACTGCCATAATACAAGGATATTTTTTGGGGAAAGAGGGCGGGTTGGCGTTATAACACCAAGGGCGTCATCAGCCATATATGTCGGCTTTTGGCCCCAAAATGTGAAGAGAAATTATCAGTCGAAACGTATTTTCAATGGAATTGTTCTCAATAATTATCAATTAAGGTAAAGTAGGCACTTCACGCCATGGACCATAAATTAGACAAGTTCGTACTTTCTGGTGGAAACTGCAACTGAAATAAGTTCGCTGTCTAGTGTGAATGCTCTACACTGCCAATCACCAATTTCGAATGGCTCTATATTTGGAAAAATTCTAGGTCTCTGTTGAGATTGATCGACTAACTCAACACAATTGTATATGTTATCGCCACACGGATCTCCGAGGAGATACAGGAATTGATGTTAATTTCAGTTCATATACATCACAATTTCACCTTGCGTTTAACTTCCATTACTGTGATTAATTCCCGTATGCGTCAGCATGCGTCATGCAATTGTATTACAATTACACTACAAAGATTTCAGCGTGAACAAAAAAACTTGTACTAACTACATCATACTGCTAAGTTTTTAGCATGCGCCTGGTACTATATACTTGTATCAACATCACACTACGGAGTTACCAACATGTACCGACAGTTGTATTAACCTCATATCATGCTATTAGCATGCAGTCCTATACCTACCACTTGTATTATCATTATGCGATTATCAGTATGCGCCAGGTACTTATATTTTCCATCACATTAGAAAGTTATCAGCACGCAACAACTACATGTAACATACATACCATTGCCATGTACAGATCATTGGAGGTCCACTATCATGTAATCAAAGACAAACGAAGTTACATTCTGGCGGTTCTACATACTTTGTGCTGTCCTTGTCAATCTGGCTTGTTATTGTTTTTTTGTTTTTTTTAACAATTTCGACAGACCAAAATTTACCTGAAATCGTATTCGATGCCTCATTGTGCCTCATTCATCACGATTAGGGAGAAATTAGAGTTAAAACCTTTGCCATGATTAAAACACGAAATAAAAAAAAATAGAACATACAAGTCGTGCTGGGCAGGTCTAGTCATTTTTATTAAGATGAAACATCTCCTAAAATGAGTAACATACTACTCATTTGACATTATTATTTAATTCTAAAAAGTTAAGCAACTATTCTTTAATGGCAATTCATGAAGGAGTGAAATTCGTTAGAAATCTTTTTTTCTTCTAATTTTCGTGCACTTAGTCCCCTGAAAACCCTTTCATATAACACAGTCCATTCAGACTGCCATGATGGATCCCGTTAGGTCAATCATAATGAAACAACATGTTTATCTGAAAACGAACCCATCAAGACAAAAAGAACCAGCGGCTTTGAATTAAAATTATTCCAGAATCTCCAGTTATTGATCACTGACAAGAAATCCAGAACGGATAAGTAGGAGCTATCTGGGATGGAACATATATAGGAACATAACCAATATTGATCCCAACTAAGAATGACACAGCAGTGGACCTATATAGGAACTTATAACCCACATTGAGCCCAACTAGGAAAGACACAACACTGACAACAGTAGACCTATATAGGAAACTATAACCCACATTGAGCCCAACTAGGAAAGAAACAACAGTAGACCTATATAGGAAACTATAACCCAGATTGACCCCAACTAGGAATGACACAACAGTGGACCTATATAGGAACTTATAACCCGCATTGATCCCAACTAGGAATGACATAACAGTGGATTGGGCTAGCGTATTTTGAATGACCAAGCGGGGGATTACCATTATTCATGAGCCCTTCAACGTTTGAAGAAAAAAAAACCCATAAACTTAAAAGCTGAAAGGAGCGGGGCTACACCCACACATTGAGCGGGGTTGCAGAATGTTGTCAATTTTACGTTCCAGCTATAGTCGAGTACCCCCCTTATTACTGATGTATCATTTCAGATCCACATGTGGACCTTCTCCTGGTGTTTATGTCGATCTGGGGTTTGCATGCATGTAAGGCGGGTACCAATATCGAAACAAAACCCGTGTCAATTAAACAGGTCGAAGGGGAGAGTTCTATGTTTTAATTTAATTCATTCTGCGAGGGAAACAAATAAATTGTACCTATAGGTATACTGTTCAGTTCTCAGATTATGTTTTAGTTTATTTAAGTAAACAATGTCATGCAAAGTTTCATGCTAAGGCACTGCGAGTTGTAATTTATTTAAAAAGGTCAAAGTTTAATTAAGCAGGATTATTTCAGCAACAATTTCATATTTTTCTCGGTTTCAGAGTATATTCTGTTCAAGAGTTTTGTGGAACGCATCAAAACTAATCAAAACTATTAGTATTTGAGGTCGGTTTAACCATTGCGGTTACCTACATATACCATCTATAGTATCAGACCTTACCATTACTTGAAGTACATTGAATCATGTTACAGATACATACACCAGGTAAAATAATCCAGCAATGTGCAAACGAGAAAAAGAACTATAATTGGTGTTTGTCTCAAAAATTACACATCCCTTAGACTGAGAAATAAGTATATGCTGTATGTAACACACCATACATTATTTATTAGACCGTCCCATATATGTATTGTAACATATGCTATTTATTAATGGATTGTAGCATTCTGTTTGACCGAGAATCTCGTCTGAATATTCATGAGTAATAATGCTGTACATTTGTCACGAGTGTGATGCTCGGCCAATCACCGAATTCTTATCATTCTAATTTTATCCTACTTAAAGACGTTATATGTTACCACATCCAGCTAACAGCTACTAATTCTAATACGTACGGCAAATATATTTAAACATTACTACTTTACTACTATAACTACTATTTATTAATTCATTACTACTATGATCATGTTTATAAATAAGCACATTATTTTATTTATTCTACTCGTTATGTTTATCAAATTTTATCGAATTTAAGCACCCAAAAATGATATATCTGACTGGAACGTCATGATTGATTCCCCAGATTAGCGATCGTGTAAACTCAGCACTGGATACTTGGGTCTCTCTCACAGACGATATAGTTAGGGTTGAAGAAAGAACAGTCCAGGTACAGCCAGTATTCAACATCGACATCTATGGCAAAACAGGTTTCGGCGTCGAACACCAGAGGCAAATAATGAGATACTGTAAAGACAAAGAGGACTAAATGTTGCACAATAGTTTTTCAAATTTGTTAACCATGCATATAAACCAAGACCCAAACAAAATTATTTTATAATTATTATATTTATTATTAAATTAGACAGTGTACTTTGTTTCGAATCATAACAATTGTTAACAGGATTGGAAATATCTTGTCATATCGGAATAAGGTAGTTCCCAGTGCCTGAAGCCCGCAGTATTATATTTTGCCGATGTGAGGAAAGCGAGTGCTCATGCACCGCTAGATGCTCGAGAAAGTTGGGTGCGTATAGCCGTGCATTGGGGCCCTACTGCAGATTATAATGAAGTAACCGGTCTGGAAATATGTTTTATTTCTGGAAATGCGCCAAATGAAATATCTTTTCATTTCCAGAAATGACAAGATATTTTCGGTCGTGTTTTATGTTCTGTGCTCAATTATTCGAACCCATCACGTCTTGAGAACGAGATTCCCTGTTCCCAATCAGCATAAGGCTGTTTTAACAATACACACTTCCACATCAACTGATTGCATTAACTGATTGCAAACTATAGATTAAAAACACTTACAGCTCCAATAGCCGACCGTTTCACTCTCGGTCCAGTAGTGATTATCAGAGAAAGAGTATCGTTGTCCGGAGACCGCGGCAGTCACCCCCAAAAAGAACTCAACGTAACCGCTCGTGTCAGGTTTTGGGTCAAACTGCGCTCTGATGAAGCTGTCCTCTTGTTCCGTCTCTAGTTCAAGTAGTCCGGCACATGAGCTTTCACATCTGGTAAGAGAATCATCAAATGACGGTTGCTCGGATACCGCTTCGATGAGGTAGCAGTGACCTTCGTATGAAATCCATCCTGGGTCGCAGTCTGAAAACCAATAGTAGACTTACTGTTAGAAATTGAAAGTTAGTAATACATTTGAATTTGGTGGGACATTTGAATTTAGTGGGACATTTAAATTTGATGATACATTTAGATTTCGTGAGACATTTGAATTTTGTGAACCATTTGAATTTTGTTATTTTTTAAAGATTAATTTGGATCGTTAACGATTTGACATGGTGATGCATTTGGATTTGGTGAGAGATATTTAAAACTTGTGAGACATTTAGATTTGGTGATATATTGAAAACATGTATTTATACTTATGTCGAACATATTGAACATATTGTATCTCATTGAGACAAACTGAACCACGTACTTACAACGATCAACCAGAAATTTGAATAAATCGCAGACACTGTTTGAACTTTACATTTGCCAATTTGCAAAAAATAACCAATATATTAATATGATTTTCTCAAAATCATGATTTCATTGTTAGTGGTTAAAATGTTTCGTCCGACTCTTTTTACACCAGGTATTGACGGACGACATCACTACTTACCGATGATGGTTGATCTTGGAGAAAGTATATCTGTGAATAATACAAAATTGATTGATACGCATGAAATAATATATGGTGATTGTGTCCAATAAGATCATCTGGACAAGATGTACTTTTTTAGAATTTAACAGCAATCACTACTGTACAGCCTATGACAACTGTTATACAGTGTTGAAGGATAATAATTATAATTCATATAATTATTATTCATAAAATAATTATTATTCTTATAATTATCATTTTTATAATTATTATTCATATAGTTATTATACTTATAATTATAGTTATTATAATTATTATTCTTATAATTATTATTCATATAATTATTATTCTTAGAGTTATTATTCTTAGAATTATTATTAATATACTGTATACAGTGTTGAAGGATTATTGTTATTATAATTCATATAATTATTATTCATAAATTTATAATTTTGGCTTGTGGCTTCGTGTATTACACAAACGATAGTGATCAACTTTGCGGGATCCTTCATGTTTCCAGAACATACTCCATCTGCGCTGGTCAGAAGGCAGCTGACAATCTGTATTCAATATGGTGAAAGTTCGTTTCATCGTTGAAGAATTTTGTGATTGGCCTCATAATATTAGACTCCCCCTTTTTTTCTTAGAAACTCAGGTGACGCCAAGTTTACGCACGTGCTTTACTGTGGCTTGTGCTTTGGACCCAGGCACAGAGATTCAAGTTTATTAAAGGAAAAACACAGCTCTTCGATGGAGTATGTTCAAGAAATATTAAAGAGGGCAGTATTACTACCACATAACACTAGGGAATCTTACGATTGACAAAATGAATAGAGTAGGCCTGTATATTTGGTTTACGTGACGAAATAGGGACTGAATGTTTAAAACGTCACATTGAGAGAAAGGGCCATATTTTGCGGCTCAATTTTGAGAGTACTTTTAATTTCTACTTCACTCGTATTTCATTAAGAGCAATTACCTTCTAGCTGGAATGGGCACCAGAAGAAGTACCAATAACTATCAAGCTCGGCTGCTGTGAATGCGATGTAGTTGTGGGTTACGCCGACATCAACTAACTTCAGTAATATCGTCCCATCCGCGTTCAGTAGTTGGATGGCAGATGTGCCAATTCTACGCACGATTGTGAGTCTTGTGGTAACGCCGATATCTAATACTGTACCATCGTGCGTATCGACGGTGCCCTGGAAGGTCATAGATGCTCCACTGGTTCCAAGACCTAGACATTATGCAACGAAAAACGAAAATGGGGAAAGGAAAAATGGGGTGTATGAGCACGGTAAACAGACATTCTGGAATTTTTTTGAGGAACATTTTTGAATTAACAATACATCCAACTAACAATGTCATTTGGACTATATTAATGTACAATAAGTTTGCCAGAACAGTTTTATTGTCAGCACAGTTTGTTACAGGCAAACACTTTATGTGAAATAAACACGGTAAATATCAGCAAAGACACTGTATCTCGAGGTGACTACTGTGGGTGTTTAATTGTTATTTTTTGTTTACGTTTGGTATCTTTGTTTTCCAAACCATTTAACCATATATGGGCATTTTAATTATTCTCTAAGCCTTTTATATTTTGTTTGTATTATGCTCATAACTTAATTTATATTTTCAGGATTTATATATTTACATATTTTAAGCTTACTTTTTTTAATAATCTATATGCTTATTACTTTGTTCATATTTTTAGGATTTATTTATTTACATATTTTTAAGCAATACGTTTGGCTTTGTCTTATGCCTTTAGGATGTATTTCTAACATATTTTAGGCTTTGCCCTGGATTAATCTTATATTTAAGTTTGATACTTTGTTTCAATTTCCAATCCATTATACCATTTATGGTCTTTTAATTATTATGTCTTGTTTTATGTACAGTGCTCTAGAGTATGTCCTCATTACTTTAATATATGGTATAATAATATAATATGATCAATGAGACTAGACGCAGTAAAAAATACACATAATACAAGTAACCAAACAATAGCTGGCAGGGCGGCGATCAGGAGGGGGGGGGGGACATGTCCACCCTACTATCTGAGAACTCTCCCATTGATTTTTTTACACAGTAAATATTTTGAGTGTGGGGTCATGCCCACCTCCCATATTGAGAAGGAATTGCCGCCCTTCATTGTAGTTGGCATAGAAATGCCAGCTATTTACATCTGAATATCAAACAATAGTCTTAAGTCTGTTTCGCGAAGACTATTGTAATACAACGTTCGATTTTCAAATGTTAGTTCTGACATTTTTACGCTGGTAATATTTACGCTTGCTTATTTGTGCACAACACTTAGCTATAGCGCGCTTTTCAACAATATATGTAAACATAGTTACCACCGAGGTCACCTGTCAAAATAGTTTCAGCGCTAGTTTGTTGCAGCCCGATATGTAATTTCCCAATTGGGGCGCCAATATCGAACACTACGATTATAGCATTTACCAGTGAACAACCAAACTTTCAGGTGAGAAATAGGAGGAAAAAGTGCAGGCAGTGGTAAAAGTCCCATTGCAATGAGATATGAACTGAGATATGAACGTTTGAATTTAGTTCACATTTTTAATTTCATTTAAAATCTCCCGCGTCTTCCGCGTTGCACACTGCATCCAGAGGCTGTTGTTTTTCATATAATTTAATTAGTGATTTCTACTTGAAATATATTTAAGTATGAATTGCTGCACAAACGTTGGCATATCATTTCAAATTGGTACAAAAAAAACGTGAAAATATAAAGAATAGCAAAGACTATTCCAGCCCAGCCAGATGCTTATCCAAAATTTAAACTAAACCTAAAACTAAAAACTACAAATACTGTTGTAATGATACTTTTACCATTGAGTGTAGTTTTCTTACTGTTTTTTTAATTTTTGGTCAGTATTTTGTTTTCGTTGGACTACATGACGACGGTCTTGGCAGTTTAGTGTGTACAGGAGCGCAACAGCCACCCCCCCCCCCCACATTTACCCCCCGTAAACTAAGAAAAACAAAATTGAGAATATCTCAATACGGCACCATTTTGTATCTAAGTCCCCTCTCAGATGCAATTGTCAAAGGGTAGGGGGCGACCCCTCTTCATTAGACGCCTCAAACGACGCGATTCAGTAACACAACATCTTGGAATCACTGCAAATGTGACGGTATCGTATGACTTACGTATTTCCAGGTCCGATTCGATATCAATGCTTCCCGTCTCCACCTGAAGATACAGAATAGCTTCTGAACACGAGTTGACTTCGAACGTGATTGAAAAATCATCGCTACTCAAAGGTATGTAGGAAACTTTGCTATCTGCGACATGGAAAGACTTAGCTCCTGTACAAAGAGAGAAAGTTAGGAGAAGATATGTAGGTGTGTAGGGCACTTCGGTATCTCAGACGTATCTCAGACTAAGCTCCTGTAGAACGAGAGGGTTAGGGGAAGATTTGTATGTGTGTAGAAGACTTCCGTGTCTGAGGCATAGTAACATTTAGCTCCTTCATGAGAGAGTTAGGGAAGATATGTAGGTGTGTAGTAAGTAGAGACGCCTTAATATGTTTGTCGCTTGCCCTTTCGGCTGGTCTCAGTAAAACATAAGTATTTTATAAATATCACCTTTTCAAGTTTTAATCTAAAAATAGCCTAATTGGAGAAAATGGGAGACAAATTATTCTGTGTAGCGCTGGTGGTACCTCAGACCAGCCAGAAAATGTCTTGGTCCTCGGTCTTGCCAATTAAGGCTGACCTAGCTGCATTTGACCACGAAAAGGGTATATTTAAAACTTAACGGTTAAATCGTTCAGATTTTGTATATTAACCACATTACATTTGGAAGGTTTTGCTACGAGCGCCCCAATCTTTCAACTCACACAGACTTGCTCACTTACCAAATCCATCTCCAGGGAAGGTCCACGAACTCTGAACGAGAGGACTGGTAACCCCGATATGACGGACGTTCAGAGGAGTGGGGAACACGTATACGAGTACAGGGTAATCACCGCCATCCACGTAGACTACCACATAAGTGATCTTGTAGATGATAATTATGTCATGCCAATCACCACTGGAAACGAGAAAGTTTTAAAAATTAGGTTAGTTATAAAATAGAACATAGTATAACATAGAATTAACGGTAAATTCAATTCAATTAATTCATATCATTATTTTCAATTTCTATACAAACTTATTTGGATAGACAATGCAATAGACCAAACACCAAAATATACAATTAAGGAAAACAGCAAAATTGCCACCATTTTATATTTCTGGTCTGTATGCTTTGACTGTTTAAGGTGTGGATTTTAGTATGATTCTAAATCACATGGATCTGGAAGCCACTTCATCCTCTAATACCAAGCTCTTTTTTTCTGTCTACTACACAAAACATAATGTAACAAGCATGCAATCAACTCTCGGGAGCTCATCTGTTTAACTAGTTATTGTATGAGAGTTTGGCTTTGTGGTCTCCTCCCTTGGGTTAATATCTTTCATGATTGTTTTTGTAAATTATAAAATCTGGCAACTTTGTCCCCATAGCTGTGCAAAATATGAGTTACCTTATTAACTGGATATTTTATTTTAATACGTACATCATTTCCAGGGACTCACGAGTGTCAGCATTGCATAGCAATGATGAAAATTGAGATGGAAATACTGCGATATCCAACGGTACCAATAAAGTTAACCCCGCCCCAAATATACCTATACCCTCTTCCAATCAACCACCTCATCCGTCTAGTTGACTGAAAAAGCACCAATCAAATATAATTTGCAATAGAACTAATCATTATTCTTACTCAGTCACTGAAATGTAGTCATTGCAAGCTGCATAAGAATGCTCTCCGCTCACTTTGACGTAACTTGTTCCATCGCATCCAAAACCTGTCGATAAAATCACATTTTTGTAAAAAATTATAATCCTGTGTTATATCCATTTCCAAACGGTTGGTGTTGACAAACTGTATTAATTATTAAAATTTAAGATGTTAAACCCAAATTTTCAGCTGACTATAAATGAACAGGTTAGATGCAAAAGGGCTTATATGTCCAGTTTTCATCATTATACGAAAACGAAGAAAAACTGTACAGGAGTTTAAAATGTTTCAATATTAATAACTATATTTGGATGTAAGCCATTTTGCAACTAAACGGCATATTCAATAGGGTTTTATTGTAGGATATAAAACGTTTTGCTGCTCACGAGTAGTATAGCTATAAAGCTAAACTGTAGTACTACAACTCGGTATATCAAACTAAATTTGTTAAAACAGATGGATTTTGTATCTAACCTTTCCAAATCTAAAACCAGGAATTACATCCTATCGTCTGCCAGTTGTACTCAGTGTGAGCAATACAGTTTTAGAAAGGGAACTAAAAAATCTTCTGAAATTCTAAAAGTTTTGTACTGATATGGTACATTTGTACGTTTGTAATTTCTTAATATAAATAATGGTGGAAATATGATTTGTCGTATAAGTGGTTCATTAAGATGAGGAAAATATTAAAATATGAACGAATTAATGTTGAATTACTGTTAGAAAATGAAAACGTTAATGGGAGAATAATCTTAATGGGAGAGATATGTATGACGTGTCGCCCCGACCTGCCCCAATGATCGGTTTCATCTACACCCATATACCATATACATTAGCTAATATTCATTATTAATTAAGATGAGTTTTGATTAATTCTCCTCTATACTTACCGATCTCGTACATAGCGGATCCCTCGCCGTTCACGTCTGACATAAGCAAGATGGCGCACCCTGTAGACCTCAACCGTAACTCCAGTTCAAATGTCTCAAACCCAATCTCAGGTAACTCAAAATTATGTTCACCCGGAGTCACAACAATCTCCACTCCATCAGTTGGAAAGCAATCTATTAAACAAAGAAATTTACATAATTATATTGTATCCCAAAAGTATTTACGATTAATAAAGTTTTAGTTGGCAATGAAAATGCTGGACAAGAATATGCATATAACATAACACTATATACACATAAAATAAACCTACAAGATATTTCTTTGTCATAGGCACAAGTAGCTTATATACATTGGTTTATCATGTTTTCAATCAATACTTCACAACACCTGCACCTACAATCTTGGTCACAATTTTTGGGACACTATGCATTATATCATAGGAAATGACGGTAACAAAGATTCTTCCCGTTCAATGTTGCGTCACTTTTAAAGAAGAAATTGACATAATATAACTGATGAGAGAATCACCAACATTGAACGAGGGAGCGGGGTATCCCAAAGAATTTTGTCCAAGATTGTAGGCACTTTGTGACATCATAATACTAAATTTACTGGATCAAATATAAGAAGTCACATTGGACTGGATTCAATAGTTTTACCGTCTCGAGAACCCCTAAATACCATACTGTACATACTTACTTCCAGGGGTTGTCGTTGGTGGTTCAGATGTTGTTGGATATGGGGTTGTCGTTGGTGGTTCAGTCGTGGTTGGATATGGGGTTGTCGTTGGTGGTTTAGTTGTGGTTGGATCATAATGTGTAGTTGCCGTTGGTGGTTCAGTCGTGGTTGGATATGTGGTTGTAATTGGAAATTCAGTTGGTTTAGGATGTGGAAAATCTTCCCTTTCTGTAAAAAATTGAAAATATTGTGAAATTATTATCATAAATGAATAAATAAAATACTGTAACTGACAATTCAATAGCAAATAAAAATGCACAATGAAATACCACAAAGATAAACAACTCTCGCCCCAGCATTCTAGATATGTTCTATTGTGTATAGGGTTTCGTCCAATCACGAATATATGGGAGGTGTGTGAATTTCAACTTTAACGATCACATACCTGGGAATCTGTAAGGTATGCCGCGTATGTTCCAGTAACCAATGTAGCCGTGATTATAGAATCCGATCCTACGCAGGTAACGGTAGTCGACGTGATCTTGTCCCACCAGGAGAGTGTTCCCATCTCCATCCTCCAGTCTGATGCAGCCATCTACGAGGACCAGGCAGAAGTATCGTATCGTCTCTTTATCGAGGACACTGGCTTCTTCTAGCTCAACCGTCCAATCACTGTACTCGATAGAGATCTTTGTATTTGCCGATGAACCGATATCTGGAACGAGAAAGAATTACTCAGCTAAGTATAGGATACCAAAGTAAACCGTTTAGTATAAATTAAGTATAAAAAAATATGTCCAGCTACACATCTGTCCACACATCCATACAGCATACATCCATACATACAGCAGCACCATAGGGAATCTCATAATTAAGTAAACCTTTCACCAAGTACACATGTGTTCATCTATCCATAAATCCATGAAACTTGATTAGAGCAACAAAACTCATAATTAATTTCTCAGCTCAGTACAGCTCTCTCTAAGTACACATCTAGCTTTAAATACATATAATCCTAACCATCTGTACATAAATCAACATGTCTAGAGCAACCAAAACTTCCCTATTTCCAATGAATTTTTATCTATCTATTTTAAACATTTCATACAATGTAGTAATACATTAGGTTATCAATGCCACTTGATTTATAATATACCACCTTAATTTCCAGACCTTTTGTAGTTGCTGGAAATAATAATAAAAATAAATATAAAGGTATTTTAATGATAATGTCAGAACATTTGATTGGCACCTTAAGCTGTGGCTATATATCTTACAACTGGTCAAAAAGCGGCCATCTTGGTCACAACTATCTGGACTGATAGAAAGCACGGCATCACTTCCAGACTTAATTTAAAAAGTACCTGAACATTCGGGGAGTTTCGCTAAGTTTCGACAGTATAACCGGATGGCGTAAAACCTTGACTGGCTTATTTAACAATTTTGTAGGAATTCAAATTCAACTTCTTTGTCTTATATCACAAAACTTACAAATGGTCAGCGAGTGGCCATCTTGGTCATAATCCTCTGGACTGAATGAAATCACGGCAGCACTTTCAGCCCTGATTCCGAAATAGAACCTGAACATCCGTTGAGGGAGGCTGGCTAGGTTCGGGTAGTACAATCGAGTGCGATCAGATTTATACATGTATTCACCTGAAAATGGAAATTATGTCGTGTAGTATTTATATTCAGGTCTTTGTTCCCAGTTAAGTTATCAATGAAATCTATTATAATCACGATGTAGGTAAATGTTCCTCGTATACGAAGCGAATTAACAACTATTGATTGTCAGCGCCTTTTATAAAACAAAACGCAGTCTATTTCTTAGGAAATTTCTAGCCTATTCATGGTTAAATTTATTACTTTTTAAATCATTGGTAGATTTTTACAATTAATTTAAGCATTAGCTTTGCTACACATAAGAAACGGTGGCTAAATAAGATTGATGCCTTTTGAAATCTACAGCTTTCCTCTAACTCTCTAGCTCCTCATATTTTTAGTGTACTATGCTAATATGTAAGCTATTATGTTAGCTATATGTAACTAAGTTATATATTATCGTTCAGTTGGCAGCCTTGCAGGATATAGCAAAATGTTGTTGCTAATGTACTTTTAATAAACGATGTGTCTACTCAGAGTGTCTTAAATAAACAGGGTCTTAAATTGGTATTATTAATATTTTTATATTATTGGTATTAGTAAAGTTATTGATAATATTGATATACTTGGTATTATTAATATATTTGGTATATTGATATTTGTATATTATTGGCATAATTGATATTATTGGTATTATTAATGTTATTAATTATATTCATGTTATTGGTATTATTAATGTTATCAATTATATTCATGTTATTGGTATGATTAATTAATGTTATTAATGATATTTATGTTATTGTTATTGTTAAAATGTTATTGATAGTATTGATATTATTAACGTTATTTATGTTATAGCATAATCTTCAGTAGGTAAAATTACCATATATCATTCATAGCCTTTGTGAACATATAATATAAGAACATTTCCTTCACATGCTACCCAAAACGGAGTTATTATCAATATTAAAGATATTATTGGCATTCATGTTCTTGGTATTTTTTATTATTACATAATTGATTTTTCTATTATTATTGTTAATTATTCTATTATTATTAATATTATTAATGTAATTGATGTAATAGCATTATATTTAGTATGTATTAATTAATACCAAATACCATTTATAAGCATTGTGAACATGTAAAATACGAACACATGCCTTATATTCATTCTTCTTCCTCGGAAGTTTTCATATAGTCCATTGTTAAACTTACCAAAGCCCTCGGTGTAAAATTTCCACAGAGTATCAGGAGAGGTGCTCAGCAATCCGACGTATGATATAGCGGGTGCATACGGGTGGTATACTTGATAGACAATTAACGGGTAGTATTCACCCTC